>PVKN010005872.1:0-29719 GCA_004027915.1 Capromys pilorides | reverse complement strand
CCGTCCTGTCCACTTTCACCTCCTCCGCTATGTCCACAGCTTTCCTATGGCCACTGTCACATCAGCCAGTGGGGCTGGGGCCCCAGGGCCTGCAGGGCCTGAGTCACGTGGCAGTGTGCCTTAGATCTGGCTTCAGCTGTGACAGTGTTCCCGGTACCTGGGCAGTAACACAGACATGTGGAGAGCTCACAGATTCCTTGGGAAGCGGCCCAGATTCCAGGAGAAGTCATCACTGGTGGATATCTGGGCGTAGTAGGGGACACCCCGGGCCATGTGGGCCCCGTGAATGTGGGGGCCCAGTGGGGGATGGTGGAGGTTTGCAGCCTTTCTCAAGCAGTGGGAGTTAGTGGGGAGCAGGGTGTGGGGGAGGGTGGCTAAGGATATGAGGCGTGGGTCTCGACAGACCCTAGTGGGGTCCCTGCTGGATCACTGTCCAGCTGTGTAATCTCCAGGGTGTGATTTTCCTGCTTCTGAAGCTGAGCACCTTGTTTACAAATAATTTCCACTCTTGGGCTGGGGATATAGCTCAGCAACAGACGACTGCCTGGCCAAGTGCAAAGTCCTGAGTTCGATTTCCAGTACCCCCCCTCCCCAAATAAAATAAAGTAAAACAATATTGCCTCCCTCATGGAGTTTCTCTGTGAATAAAAGAATGTGTGCAAAGTGTGCTTCTATAGAGTCTGTCAAACATCTACCCATCTATTTGCACTTTGATTCAATCATCCATTTATACACACACCTAGCTACTCCTCCATGCACGACTAATCCATCCATCTGGCCATGTATCTTTGATTTAGCTATCCACATACTTGCTTTGGCAGCAGATAAACTAGAATGTTGATTTACCTACGCATTAAGTCACCCCTTCATATATATATTTTTGAGGCAAGTTCTTGTTATGTCATTCAGGCTGCCCTTGAATTTGTGGTGATCCTCCTGCCTCAGCCTTCTGAGTGCTGGGATTACAGGCTTGCTCCACCACACCTAAGCTTCCATCCTTGGAATTACCTATCCATTAATTTTTCCGTTGACCTAGCTATTCACTCATTTCTGTTTTTGTTTTGAGGCAAGGTCTCACTATGCAGTTCAGGCTGGCCTTGAGCTCACTCTGTAGCGCAAGCTGGTCTCAAACCTACAATGATCCTTCCTGTCTCAGCCTCCCGAGTGCTGGGATTACAAGGGTGCATCATCGTATGCCTGGCTCTGTCCATTAATTCTTTCTTTGCTATATCTATCCATTCATCCACCCTTCATTAATTTATGTATCCACCCATCCTCCCACTTATTAATTTATCCATCCTTTAATTCACCCGTTAAAGCATCCATTTACCCACATATTGAACTTCCAATGAAATCATCTATCCAACCTTTAGTCTATCCATCCGTCCATTCCCTCATTCATATACCAAATACTGTATTGAATCATCCACCCATCCATTCTTCTTTAATTCACTCCTTCTTTGATTCATCCCCCATCCCCATCCACCTACCTTCTGTCCATCTGTCTGTCAGTCCACCTATTACAGACCCCTGCATTTTTGCATCCTCGACTTACCGTTCCATCTATCATATTTGCATCCTTCTGTCCACTCACCATAAGTCCTTCCAACACTGAAGCAGCTCTTTTTCCATCCATCCATCTGTATTCACCCATCACCAACCCATTCTCTCTCTCTGTGTCTCTTTCTCTGTGTCTCTATCTGTGTCTGCCTGCCTGTCTCTGTCTCTCTCTCTCTCTCTCTCTCTCTCTCTCTCTCTCTCTCTCTCTGTCTTTCATTCTTATAGTGCTGAGGTTTGATCCCAGGGCCTAAACCCTGAGCTACATCAGTATTTATTTATTTATTTAATACTATGTAGTTCAACCTGGTCTTGAACTCACTATGTGGCTGAGGCTGGCCTCAGACTTCCAGTGATCCTCCTGCCTCAGCCTCCCAGAGTGCGGGGCTGGCAGATGTGCACTGCCACCCCTGGCCCGTGGTCCTTAATGTGGGTGGTTTACTGGATGACCTACGGCAGTCACAGTACTGCTCTTGGTACTGTCTGCCCAAAGGAAGTCTCCAGACCCATTACCCAGGCCCTGGGGGCATCGTTTAGCACAGATGAGAAATCTGTCAGCCCTGTAGATGCAGCTCAGGAGGGGAGGTGAGCTGCCCAGGGTCAGAGCCTGGCCTCGAGCCCAGGTCTCTCAGCCCTCTGCTCTCTGCACTCTACTGAGTCACCTGGCCTTGGGTGTCTGCTTCTGGGTCTTCCTGGAAGTGCTTCAGAGACCAAATGTCCTCGGGCTGTGCCGGGGAGGGCATTTCTGCACATTTGTGAAATGACCCACAAAATATCATGTCTCAGTGTCTGGGCGGGAGGAACTGTGCTTCCGTGGTTGCCTGAAGAGGTATCTGACCTGGTAAAAGTTAAAAATCTTAACTGGGCATGGTGGTGCATGTCTATAATCCCAGCACTTAGGAGGCTGAGGCAGGAGGATCAATGTGAGTTCAAGACCCACCTGGGCTACAAAAGTGAGCTCAAGGCCAGCCTGAAATACATAGTGAGACCCTGTCTCAGAAAAGACAACAACAACAAAAAAGTTAAAAATCTTAAATCAAAACCTTCCTGGCAGGGCTGGTGAGATAGTTCAGCGATCTAAAGTCCCTGCTTAGGAATGCTTAGGCTACCGCAGGGACTGTAGTTCAATCCCAGCACCACATGATGCACCAGCCCCACCCCCAGGGCAGGCTGAGCCGGCCATAATAATAAAAAATAAAATAAAATTACTTCAAATGAAATTAAGGGCTGGGGAGATAGCTCTGTGGCACAAGTGCTTGCCTGGCAAGTGCAAGGTTGTGAGTTCAAACCCAGGTTCCACAAAAAAAAAAAAAGAAAGAAAGAAAAGATAATTTAAAAAAAAAAACCACACACCTTTCTGGCATATGCCTGTAATCCTGGTAATCCAGGAGGCTGAGGCAGGAGGATTCCAAGCCACAGTCCAGCCCAAACAATTTAGCAAGGTCCTGTCTCAATATTAAAACTAATAAAGGCTGGAAGTGGAGCTCAGTGTAAAGGCCCTGGGTTCAATCTCCAGCACTGAAAAAAACAAGCAAGCAAGCTTGCTCTATGGGGCAGGGGGCAAAAAAACGTCCTTCTCTGCCTTGTTTGTATTTCTTCCCTTTCCCTATTGGCTTCTGTGGCAGCGTGGTGAATCACTCCAAATTCTCTACCCATGGGTGATACCAAAGGCCACGTCCTGTCTGATGTTATTTCTATGAAATGGGCAGAACAGGAATAAAAAGCAGGCTGGCGAGGTGCCAGATGCTGGAGGAGGAATGGGAGAGGAATGTACTGCTTCCTGGGGTCAGGGTTCTCCTTCCGGGGTACCAGTTGTCAGCACCATGCATATTCTAAATGGATTCTATGCTTCCATAGAGTGAGCAGTTCACATATCTTATTTTGAGGCAGGGTGTCACCAAGCTGCTAAGTTGCCCAGGGTGGTCTTGAACTTGCGATCCTCTTATTTCTGCCTCCCAAGTGCTGGCCCTGGGTTCAATTCCAGTTATGGGCAAGAAGCCCCTAAATCAAGGATCATTGCCAGAGAAAAAGAATGATGTTAGGAGAAAAGAAATTTCAAATATTGATTGTTCTGGGGCTGGCCAAATCGCTCAACAGATTAAGGCACCTGCAAGCAGGAACAGGGGCCGAGGTTCCAATCCCCGAGGCCTGCTGTGCTGGCCCTGACTCCAGGGTGTGCTGATATGGCAATTGATATGGGACGTGGCGGCGCATCCTGTAATCCCAGCTCTTGGGAGGCTGTAAATAGGTGGATCAGGGCTAGGGAGATAGCTCTGGAATAAGTGCTTGCCTGGCAAACATATGGTCCTGAATTCAATCCCCGGTACCACAAAACAACAACAACAACAAAAGAAAACTGGTGGATCACTATGAGTCCAATCTAGTAGTGAGACCCTGAACACCCTGTGGACCCTTCCTAAAATACATAATAATAATAATAATAATAATAATAATAATAATAGATTGTTCTAACCTTTTCTAAGCACATGTCTGGTTTTTGTATATTTTTGGTTTTCTCCTAAACCATTCATGGCTCCCCACTGCCCGTGGGACAAGGCTGAAACCTCTTGGCATTGCCAGGTGTGATGGCCCACGCCTGTAATCTCAAAACCTGGGATGCTGAAGCAGGAGGATTGCTGAAAGTTTGGGACCAGCCTGGATTACATGATGAGATCTTGTTTCAAAAAAAAAAAAAAAATTAGGCCTGGGGAGTTAGCTCAGTGGTCTAAGCACCTTCCTGGCAAGCGCAAGGACCCAGGTTCGATCCCTGGTATGGCGTGCCATGCCAGTCCCAGAACCCCAAGTGTGGTGACACACACACATAATGCCAGCACCGAGGAGGCTAGGAAAGCAGTACAACTATGAGCCTGAACTGCACCGTGAGACCCTGTATCAAATAAACAAATAGAAAAGAGTTGTTAAAAATCTCAGCATGACGTTCAAGGTCTGCTTCATGCTGAGGTTCATCTAGGTGGGTCCCAGCCAGCTGCCACTGGCCTCTGCTGCCAGAGCTTGGCCAGCATTATGGTGGGCAGCTGCGGTGACCTGTGAGAGACAGAGACCCTGGCAGGGGCCAGAAAGAGGATTCCAAAGAATATGCTGAAGGGCTGCATCATCTAGAAGGCAAAGCGGAGAAAAATATGTGCCGGATCCTGCCAGGCACAGGGGCACATGCCTGTCATCAAGGGTCGCAGGGGGCTGAGGCAAGAAGTCACGCGTTCAAGTCCTGCCCGGGAGATTTAGTGAGGCCCTGTCTCAAAATTAATAATAGTGATGATGACAATAATGATACTAATATATGTAGGAAATGGATATAAAGGACAGGGGATGTAGCTCAGTGGTAGAGCAAATGTTCCTGGGTTGGAGCTGCAGTGCCAAGAGCAGAGGGAGAGAGACAAAGACAGAAGGAGAGATGGAGACAGAGAGAGATGGAGAGAGACAGAGACAGAAGGAGAGATGGAGACAGAGAGAGAGACAAAAAGATGGAGAGATGGGGAGAGACAGAAAGATGGAGGAGAGATGGAGAGAGATGGAAAGACAGAGAGATAGAAAGAGAAAGGAGAGAGACAGAGAGGGGGGAGAGACAGACAGACAGAGAGACAGAGACAGAGAGACCCTTCCCTGGGTGCAAACAGATGGTCCCAGCAGAGGGCGGTATAGACTTAGCGTAGGGACAATCGGTGCTTGAATCAGAAGTGAAGCCATAAACATCCAAAATACTGCCTTAGGTCAGTTGTTCCTCTTCTCTCTCAGTTCCATGGCTTGTGACATTGTGACAGCTGGCAAAATAGATACAAAATAGCTTGAGCGCTAGGGTTTGGGCGTCTGGCACATCCCCAAACTCTCGCTTCCCTTGGCTCCACTCCCTCCGCTTACATGGATACAGGAGGAAGGAAACATTGTGTCCAGGTTATCCGGCATTGGTCACCAAAGTAGATACAATAACGCAAGTGTCACGAGCGGCCAGCAGGGCTTCTGAACCCGAGCTGTCCATCGGCCGCCCTGCCCAATGGAAAAAAAGGGAGAAGCCGGCTCTGTGCCGCCCCAGGCTAACAACAGAGGCACCAAATTGCCTCCCTTCCTTTCTTCCTCCTTTCTTCTTTGCAGTACTCAGTACCCTACCCACGGGGGCTCCACCACTATTTTACATTCCCAACCCCTTTTATTTTTTTATTTTGAGATGGGGTTTCCCTAAACTGGCCTCAAACTTGTGATCCTCCTGCCTCAGCCTACCAGGGCATATGGTGTGTTTTAAACCACTCTGGAGACGTCCAAGCCCAATAAGGTTAGGGAGCCCTACACCAGGAACAGTCACTTGCCTATGGCTGGGAGCCCCAGAGCTGATCCCTTTGTCCTCAAAGCAGAGGAGTTAAAGCAACAATACTCAAGTATTTTCTCAGAGATCTGTATTTGTAACAAAAATTGCTAGAGAGAGGTTGAAGACGGACAAACAGCTAGGAGCACACACCTGTGATCCCAGCACTCGGGAGACCAAGGCAGGAGGATCAGTGGGAGTTTCAGGCCAGCCTGGGCTATATAGTGAGCTCACAGCTAGTCTGGATTCCATAATGAGGCCCTAAATTAAAAAAAAAAAAAAAATTGGGCTGGGAAGATAGCTCAGCAGCTGCCTGGCAATACCAAGCTGAGACTTTCTCCTGGAAGAAATTAGATCTAGAAAAGAAACAACAAGGAATTCAGTTACTGCTAGACTCAATAGTCTTGAAAATATCGGCTGAGTCCCTACTATGCACCCAGTTTTGTGTTTACGATCCCCCAGAGGGGAGAAACAGTGATCCCTGTTTTCTTTAAAACTTCCATTCCAGGAAGAGAAGATTGGAAAGGAATTTAGTAACTTGAATGTGTCGATCAGTAGGTACTGATGTGTGCTGGGGGAAGACAGAAGATCTGTCGGGGTGAGGGGCTTTGGGGTTGAAGAGGGGGAGCAGACCAAATGAGGTGGTTGGGGTCTGTCTCCATGAGGAGGCGCAACTAGAACACAGATCTGGAGAAGGGAAGAAGGGGATCGGCACAGACACACCAGCCGACACCCAGGATTTGGAGGCCAGCACTGAGCAGCAGCGTTCCAAGCACATCAGCCTGATTACTGGGGGGTCCAGGGCTTATGTTGGACAAGCAGGCAGGAAGTGCAGAGGCAGACTGGCTCACAGCTGGGGATTGGTTTATGCCGTGGGCGTCACAGCGACCAGCCCTTTCTGAAAGACCAGAAGCAACCAGAAAAGGAACAGGAGCTGTTACCCCGGCAACTAAGAAGCTGAAGTATACTGGCGGGTGGGCAGGGCATTTTCTGCTACATCTTCCCCTCTTTAACTTTCCCAGAAAATCTTTGCTGGGTGTCTTCCATGAGCTCTTTTGAGATAAGGCCTAACTAGAAGAGGCAACATTAGGGTGATTAGCGATCCTAGGACGGGCCCTGGCCAGAGTCCCCAGGACCGAAAGCTGCCTTTGCCAGGAGCTTGTGGCTTGGTTCCCTTGTTCCAGGGTCTCCCCCTGGGCTGACTCTCATGAGGGAAAGAAGGAGGCGATCTGCTCTCGGAGGCGGTCCAGTGTGTCCCGAGCACTCATCAACTCTTGGTCAAATGTGTGTCTTACATTCTTGAGGCAACCATCCATGCTTTGTGACACTTTTATTATCATTATCATTATCACTATCATTATTATTATTATTATTATTATTATTATTATTATTGTTATTATTATTATTACTGTTCTTATTATTTTGGTATCAGAGATCAAACATAGGGCCTTGTGCTTGCCAGGCAGGCACAGCAACCACCTGTAGAGTTTAAGTTAAAAAACCACAGCTAGTGGGGGGTGGGGAAGCAAGGACTGGGATGAACAACCTGAAAAGACACAAAGATCAAGGGGAATAGGCGTGGAGTAACCCGGCGAACGGCGTCCCAGACTTCAGCGGTGCACAGACTGGCCAGTGTCCCGAGTGACTGGATCAGGGCTTTGAAAAGTACACCATCTCTTCAGGGTGAGGGTTGGGGAGATGGCTCAGCAGCATAAGTGCCTGCCTGCCTGGCAGGCACAAGGTTCTGAGTTCAAGTCCCAGTGCAAAAAGAAAAAGAAACAACGATGGAACAGTTTGACATCAGCATCGCCAGAGTGAGCTCTCTGGCCCAGGCAATTTTTTTAGTAGATGTCAGGCTAGATTTCTGAAACTTATAGAGGTAGTTAGTATGTACTTGGGTTTTATATGTGTGTGAGTTACAAGCTGGGTTTTTTTTTTTTTTTTTAAAACATTTTTAGAGCTTTGTGGCCTGTATGCTGCATGTAGTATTAGTTACTTCTGTTACAAACGTAGGCCTATTGTTATTGACAGTGATCAGGGCAGGCCATGTCCAGGGACGATGTTTTGCAGTTAAACCCTACAAACTTTTTTTTTTTTTTTTTGTCTTTTTAGTATGAGTGGGGAATGGGAGGTCAGGACCAGGGACCCAGATACTGAAGGTTGAGCTGGCTGCAGGGATGCAGGTGCCAGTGCTGTGGCCCGAGTTTGCAGAACAAATGGTGGGGAAAAGTCTGGCTCTGCTCTTCCGGGAACACTGGGTAAAGTTTTTCTGGATGGGGCTGAAGTGTCACCAATCAGAAGTGTTTTTAAAGAAGGATCAAGGTTTTGAACTCTGGGAGGTTGAGTCCAGGACAGTGGTGAGGCAGGATTGGCTGACAGAGGCCAGTTGAAGGCAGAAGGTGGCGAATTTTAGGGCCAGGGAGGTGTGCCAGCAGGATGTGGGTGGCAGAAGATGGAGGTGACACATTTGGAGGGCAGTCACAGCAGCACTGGCAACTTGGAGATCTCAAACTGGCTTTACAGGCAGGAGAAGTAGACCTCAGCAGTTTTAGTCTGCACTGTTTGCTCAGGAGACCGTGATGAGGCTGTAAGGGACAGAGAAACTTCAGAGAAAAGGGGCTGGTGGCTGGGACAAATCTATTGCTAGGGCCTCCCCCAAAGAGGGGAAGGCTTTTTAACCCCTTGTAGCCATTGAGCCCAAGTCAACTGGCTTTTATCTCAGGATCTTTCCAGTTGAAGGGGCTATGGGAGCAACTTGCAGGCCAAGGTGATCAGCTTTTAAATCTAGAAGAGTCCAAGCCAGGCGTGGTGGTGCACGCCTATAATCACAGCACTTGGGAGGCTGAGGCAGGAGGGTCGGTGAGAGTTCGAGACCAGCCTGGGCTACAAAAGTGAGCTCAAGGCCAGCCTGAACTGCATAGCGAGACCCTGTCTCAAAAAAAAAAAAAAAAAAAAAAAAATCTAGAAGAGTCCAAAAAGAGTGTGCGGGTTGGAAGCCACCGAGTGCAAGGCAATGGTTGTGTTGTTGACAGCATGGAGAACTGGCCCAGGGTGTTCACGGGCTCTCAGGTGACGTGCGTCTGGAGGCCTGCTTGGGCTTCCTGTCACAGCTGACAGCGGCGAGGGGGCATGGTTGACGGCGGGCCCAGGGGCGAGTCCTTAGTTCATACCTCTCAGAGCAGAGCTTTCAGGAGTCCCGGATTGCAGTGATCTGTCCCAAGCTGAGGCAGGCATCATCTTTCTCTCAGGGATCCAAGTTGAAAATACAGGGTTAAACAGGAGGGCGGCTGCTGGGTTTGGTGCAAGAGAGATGGCCACTTCTAATTGGGTGAGGAGGGAGGTCTCTTCCCAGGATGGCGGTGGCTTGTGCAGGAATGTGTGTTTGGTGAGCTGTTCGCTCAGGCTGCATGGCTGCGCCTGGCAGAGGGAGTGAGAGGCAAGAGTTCGCGTTGCTCCAGTGATGGTAACTGTTTGATAGAGGGAACTTTTGAAGGCCGAGAGTTCTGTTCTGTTGTCTCCCAGAAAGTGATGGTTTGCCCCTAACTTTTGCAGTGACTGCAAGCTCTCAGGGGCCTAAAGCTCTTCTGGCCCTGCAAGACACAACTCATTTGTCAGGGCTGACAGCCTAGGCTTTCCTCAGTCAGTGTGCGGCATGCAGACAGAATTGTTGACAGTCGTCTTGGATGGGGATTGGATGACGCCATGTGACCAGAACAGGAGTGTGAGCAGAGGCTCTGGAGGGAGGGCTTCTGTGGCCAAACGCAGGCAGCAGCTGGCTGCAACTGGTTCAGTTGGCTGGAAGAGTAGGTGGGCCTGGAGCAGGAAGTGAAGCCAGAGGTGGTGGCGGCCCCTGTGGCCACACCAAAGGAGCCAAGGTGGAATTCTCAGGAAGAATGGCCTCTTTCTTCTCTTTTTTTTCTTTGAGATGCAAGAAATGGTTCAGCTTTAACTCCGTAAAGACTTTTTTCTTGCAGTCAGGGCCTGTGGATTTTGACTAATTAATGTCACTCTTTGACTTCCTATGTGTGTTTTGTACTATTGCACAATGGCACAACAGACAAAGGGTGAGAGAGACTATTTAGAGAGGGACCATTGAGATGCCCACCTGCCCGTGTCCCTCATGGGGACCTGGACGTGACTCAGCTAAGGGGGGTGCGAGGCCCCCATCATGCAAGATGTCGACCACCATGGAACTGCCGGCGAGGGCCCCACCTGCCACCTTGAGCAGTGCACAGACGGAGCAGCCTATTGCTGATGCTGCCTGCTCCATTCCCTCACACATCCACTCAACAGGCCCTCAGGCTAAGCATGCTAACCCCTCTTCCCTTGAGGGTCACCCTCAGTACCAAGAGTTGATCTAGCTCTTCTGCAGCTTAAACGAACAAAGCAGGACTGACAGACAGACTGACTGGGGTGCCACCAGGGGTCTCACTGGAATCAGGTAGACAGACAGACAGACAGACAGACAGACAGACAGACAGACAGATTAGGTTCTCCTCCCTTTAGGGTCTCATGTGAATAGCTCAGGTGAGGAGCCAGAGATCTTCCTCCAGACCTCTGAATGGACTCAAGCAATCTCAAGGGCAGGCATTCCTTCCCCCCTGGACCTGGGGAGGCCTTTGCTCCATCCTCAAGGGCCTCCACCAGTGACCAAAGAGGTCAAGAAGGTTGGCCTTCCCAGCGGACGTGCCGGATGCCATGGCAAATGGAAACACTGAAAGGACACCCAGGATTTGGAGGCAGATTTATTTACATTGACAGGCACTGATGGGGACCACTCCCAGAGTGTCAGGCCCTGGTCCCTGGTGGTCTAGGGCTTCTATGGGATGAGCAAGCAGGACGCACAGAGGCAGCGCGGCTTGTCAACCGGGGGATGGTTCTTACAATAAGCACCATAGGGACCAGCTGTTTCTAAGAAATAAAAGCAATGGGAACTGTAATGGGAATTAATTCCTGGGCAGCTAAGGGACTGAAGTACGCAGGCTTGCGGGGGCGGTGGTGGTGGCACATCTTCTGCTACACCAAGAGACATCCTAGGAACAGGTGGTCCCGGCCAAAATGTCAAGGCTGGCCCGCGTGGTGGAAGCCCATCTGCCTTCCCAGCAGTCTAAGGGACTGGGGCAGGAGTATCATAAGTTTGAAGCAATTTGGGTAATGTAGTGAGACCATATCTAAAAAAAAAAAAAAAAAAAAGCATTTAAAAAATAGAGAGTGGCACAGCTCAGTGGTAGAGTATCCCTGGGTTTTGTTTGTTTGGTTTTGGTTTTGTGCGACAGGGTCTCACTATGTAGGCCTGGCTGGCCTCAAACTCCTGGAGATCCTCCTGATTCAGCCCCCCAGTGACTGGAATTGCAGGTGTGCACTGCAATGTCTGGCTGCTGCTTATCTTCTCAGCTTCAACTGTATTTTTTTTTCTCTTTCTATATGTCATGCCTTAGGAGAAAAAGAAAGGTGACATTATGATGACAGCAACCTGGCCTTCAGATGTGTTTTGTTAAGTTGCCAGTCCTGAAGGTTGAACCTAGGGCCATGTGAATCAAAGCCAGGCACTTTACCATGGAGCCACCTCCCCTTTTGGTTTTTCAGACAGGATCTTGTTAAACTGCCCAGACTCACCTTGAATTTGTGATCCTCCTGTTTCAGCCACCAGAGTAGCAGGAATTGCAGGTGACGAGTGCCACTGCCAGCCAGGAGTTATTTATATAATTATTTCTGTGCTGGCAGAGTTGAAGCCAGGGCCCCACACACTAGTGATGCCCACCACCACTGAGATCACTAAAACCTTAAACTTTTAACTTCTTTTCTTTTTTGTAGTTTAGGGGAGGTTCTACAGGGTGTTCAGGGTCTCACTGCTAGATTGGACTCATAGTGATCTGCCTGTTTACAGCCTCCCAAGAGCTGGGATTACAGGCGTGTATCACCTTGCCCAGTCTCAATTGTCTCAGCACACCCTGGGGGCGGGGCCAACACGGCAGGCGTGGGGATCGAACTCCTGGCCCTGCACCTGTTTGCAGGTGCTTTAATCCACTGAGCTATTTGGCCAGCCCTTACCTTCTATTTTAAAAAATAAGTTTTATTTATTTGGTACAGGATCTTGCTACACAACGTGGACTCGTGATCCTCCTGTGGCGAGTACCACCATACCCAGCCTCAGCGGCTGTCTCAGCATGCCCCAGGGGTGAGGCCAGCAAGGCATGCAGGGGATCGAACTTTGATCCCTTACCTCCCTTAAGCCGGTGCTTTAGTCCGCTGAACTACCTGGATTGCTAAAAACTACTGTTTTATTTATTTTATTTTATTTTGATTTATCTTATTTTGTCTTTTTGAGACAGGGTCTCGCTGTGCAGTTCAGGCTGGCCTTAAGCTCACTTTTGTACTCCAGGCTGGTCTCAAACTTGCACTGATCCTCCTGCCTCGGCCTCCCAAGTGAGCCACCACACCTGGCCAAAAAAACTCCTACTGTTTTAATAATGTTAAAATGTAAACTATTTTCCAGTTACTGAGGAAGCTGAGTCAGGGTGATCTCTTGCTCCCAGGAGTTCAAAACCAGCATGGGCCACATAGCTTAGAGCTCTGAAGTACGGAACACGTGAGAACGTCTTGATCATTCTAGTGAAGGACTTCAATGCTGTCATTCCAATGAGCATGCAGTCGAGCCACCCCCCTGCGCCCCAGTGTTCTTGTTCTTATTTCATAGATGCACAAACCGAGCCTGAGGAAGGAGAAGCAGGGAACTTGGTTGGCCCGGCAAATCCAGGTTTGGAAACTGAATCTTCCCTTCCAGAGCGCATTCCATCACATGGAAGCAATACACAGCCAGGACACAAAAGCGTCCCAGGGGGAATCCGTGCCCACAGAACTCCAGTGGGCACCCTCTGGGTAGGCGGCCGGCGGGACACGCTAGCCCGCGAGGCACCGGCCGCAGTGCGCAGGCTTGGAGCCCCTTCCCGCCCCCGCCCCCCTCCACGTGCGGCGCACACCTCGCGCTCTTCTCGGCTGAGCTCGGCTCGCGCCTCCCTCCCTCCCTCCTCCCGCCCCTCCGGTCCCGGCCTCCCATTGGCTGAAGGCTTCGTCCCTCCGATCGCAGCCCGACAGGCCCCCGACAGGTCGGAAGTCCCGCCCCACAAACGGTGGTCCGTCCCCTAGATTGGCTCAGATAACTGTCCGTCTGGACGGCGGGCCGGAGTCGGCGTCGGGGGCCCACGGTCGGTGAGCGACCCGGGCTAGCGGTGGTTTCCGGTTCCGCGGGGCTGGCGGGCGGGCTGGCGGCCCGGAGCGGCGGCGGTGGCGGCGCCTGACAATGAGGGCGGCGGGGCGGCGTTGAGCGGCGGCGGCAGCGAGAGACGCGGGGCCCGGGGGCGGGGCGGGGCGCCAGCCATGGACAATCAGGTGAGGAGCGGCCGCGCCACCCGGCCGAGCCCGCCCGCGCCCTCCTCCTCCCTCTGCCTGCTTGCCCGGCCCGGCCTCCCCGCCCGCTTTGTGCGCGTCCGTTGCTCTCCGGCCTGGAAGTGGGGCGGGGCGCCCCTCCCCCACCCAGCCCCCCACCCCACCCCTGGGGACCACGGCCTGTCCCCGAGTCCCCAGGCACGCTCCTGGGAAACCCGGTGCGATCCAGAGCTCCTAGGATGGCCCTGGGGACCCCAGTTGGACCAGAATCCCTTAGGATGCCACTGGGCAACCCCCAGCTCCACCCAGAGTCACTGCAGACAGCTCTGGGGATTCCAGCCCAGCGCCCCCTCATACTCTCAGGATTTAGGCTGAGCTTTCTTCCTCCGTTCTGTGACCAGGCCTTGTCTTCCCTTCTCTCTGGACCCCAGGTCGCCTTTAACTCCATAAACTACTAGCCTAGGTGCTGTCTGTTCCTTAAGCCTTAGAGCTCAGGTTTGAGTCCTCGCAGTGTCCCCCGCCACAACGCAGGCCAGCCCCTGGGCCACCTATCCCCTGTCCCCTTCCTGGGCGTGAGCCATCCTGCCCTTACCTGAGCATCTATCGCCTCACCCGGCAGTCAGGACCTGAGCTCCCCTGGCTCCCTGGGCGCCGAGCTGCCACCCTTTGCTATGGGGACGTAGGCTTGTCTAGAGTGTCCCTTCCCTTCCTCCTAGAGCTTGTGGACCTGCTGCTGCCCTGGGCTCCCTCTGGTTTCAGGCACCCGGTCATTTTCTCTTAGGCTGCAGGGCCTGAGGGCACTTTTGCCCTTCCAGCCTCTTCTATTAGACTTGGACCAGGGACTTTCTTCTCTGACCCGGCCCACCTTCTAGCTACTACCCTCTTCCCTTCAGGTTATACTTCCCAGCATTTTAGAGCCTCAGTTGGACCCAGGGTAGAGCCCCCGCCTCCTGCTCTCTCCTCTGGGCACCTCCCCTTTGGATCTGGAAGCCATACCAAGCCCAGCCATCACCGTTCCTGTTGATCCTTGTGGAACCCCAGCCCTGTGCCTTCTACCTCCTTCATTACCCAGGCCCCTTCCCCTTTTTTTCTGAAAACCCACCACTGCTGT
The DNA here is from genome assembly GCA_004027915.1 of Capromys pilorides. Classification (NCBI taxonomy): domain Eukaryota; kingdom Metazoa; phylum Chordata; class Mammalia; order Rodentia; family Capromyidae; genus Capromys; species Capromys pilorides. The sequence goes on along the minus strand of PVKN010005872.1, from coordinate 15,350 downwards.
CTCCAACCCAGGCAGGGTCACTGGTTCAACCTCCTCTTCTGTCTTGGCTTCCAGGGGCGCAAGGCCAGGGAGGCAGGCATTGTGGGGCTGTGGGGGTGGCAGCCAAACTGTGCTGGGAGCGAGGGCAGGTCGGGGCGTCCCTAGCTGCTGGCGCCACGGAGGCGGCTCTGCCTGGTAAGATGCCGTGGGGCTGAGTGGTTTCTGGAGTGGGGGTGGGGGCAAAGAATTGTTCTGTTTGCCACCTACCAGTGGTCTGGGGTCACTGAGGCAGGTGACTCGGGCCTGAGTTTCTATCTGTCTGTGATGTTGCCCTCTTTGTCTTGAAGATGAGGAAAGCTGCATGGCACACAGTTGGTGAATTTTCACAAACCTCTTATCCCTCTTGAGTTACCCAGTGAAATCTCCCTTCAGCATGTGCCATCTATGAAGCCTACCCCAGGAAAGTCTCTTTTGTTCCCACAGAGGCACTGAGTATGGCCCCGTCCCCAGCCTGTAGCCTCCAGAGTTCATGCTGTTTCCCCGTGACATGCTGAGCTCTGGGTGTTTGGGCAGCTGTCACCGAGACAAGTGGGATGGTGGGGAGAAGGGCACTTGGGGTCTGTGACAGAGAGAGAAAGGCCACACTCAGGTGATGCCGGTGGCTGAGGGCCAGGCTGTCTGCACTACCCTGTGTGCAGCCACCACTGTGTGGCTATTAGAAATTTCAACCAGGTCACGTGAAAACTTCAGTCTCTCAGCCATACCAGCCACCTTCTAAGTATGCAGTCAGCACCAGGGAGCCCCCTGACGGGGCTGATGTTTCCATCTGTGCAGAAGGTCCCAAGGGAAGGGTGCACGGGCTCCCAAGTTTGGTTCTCCTGTGCTCTGGCCCTTGCCCACAGAGTGATCCTCTTGGGGAGATGAGGGAGAAGGGTGTCGCTGACCAGGGAGGTGGATTGCTGCGAGTGTTCAGAGTGGCTGTGGGCACAGAGCAGGCTTTGAGTCCACAGAACCTTCCTCCTCCCCTGTCTGGAGAGGCCCCAGTGCTGTAAATGGCTCATTATAGCAGTGAGCAGCTGGCTTTCCCCTGGGTGTGCTCTGGCTTCCGGAGGCTGTGATGTTCTTTTCTACCTGTTGGGCTCACCTTCCCTTAGGACTCAGGCCCAGCAGAGAGGTGGAGTTGCCCACCTTTCCTGCATTGGTTGTCCCTGCCCCCACCCTTGGCTTGGAAAGAGTTTGGTTGTCCCTGCCCACACCTTACCTAAATACCGGCCACTCCCCGCCCCCTGTCTGTGCTGGTGCTCCTGTGGCATTTGTATTTTCCTTGGCAGGCATGTGAGACCTCTGCTCATTTAGGGGTTGTGTCTGAGAGGGGTGCATCTCCAGGCCTGGGTGGGGAAGGCTTTGGGCTAGGATTTGGACAAAGTCTGAGTGGATGCTGAAAAGATGGGAAGGGATCTGGCAGCAGGTCACTGAGACCAGACTCCCCGGGGAGCTGCGAAGTGCTGTCAGTGGCTGGGTGGTCCAAGGACTGCTAAGGATTGGCGCCTTAGATCGCTGCTTGCCTGTTCTTCACATGCCCTAACTGTTTGACTCAGAGCTGCTGCCTCGTGACTGGGCTCTTCCTGGAGGACGGGCTGTGTCTGATGTTGGTGGCCATGAGTAGCCCCCTTGCCACCTATTTTACAGATGAGGAAATTCAGGCCCAGGAATTGCCCCTGGATGGGTCAGAGCCAACTTAGAGCCTTTCTTTTGTACCTTTACTCTCTTCCTCAGACCTTTGTTGAGAAGCTGGCAGGTACCCAGTGTGGGAAGCCAGGGTGACTGATTCGCTCCCAACTCCTGACTTTCAAAGTCCTGTGAGAGTCTTTTGTCTGAAAGTTTTTATGTTGTCAAGTTGTTGAGGACAGAGACCTGCATTGTCTTTCCCTACAGTGTCCATCATAGTCTCTAATGTTAGGTTTTGCATTCCACTCCGTTTAAAAAATATATATTTTTATTACTTATCTGTTTGGTACAGAGTCTTGCTATACAGCTCAGGCTTGCAGTGATCCTCCTGGCTTAGCCTCCCCAGCATTGGGATTACAGGCGTGTGCCACCACGCCCAGTTTCGGTGTTGCATTCCACTCTAAATAAAAGTTAACTAGGAATCAGTCTCTTTGCAACCTATGACCAAGTGACAAATGCCTTGAATGGGTTTGTGCACATTAAAAATTGTCCCCCAAGACTGCTCCCCTTAACCTCGGGGATGTCAGGTGACCCCATAATGTACTCAGTGGTACCTTGGACTGACAGCAAAGAATTGTGGGTAACATGCATATCCATGAGTCTGAACATCCTCAATGTTTCTAGAAATTTATTGTGTGCTTTCTGCCTTTGTTATTAACCTTGTGCCATGTGTCAGCAGGATGAGGGTGGATGGAACCAGTGAAGGGTGGAGGTGTGGCCACTAGCCCCGTGTACTTTGCTTAGAGGTCTAGGGCCCGTTGCAGCTGCCACTGAGCCAGTGCTGGCCCTCTGGCTCTGTCCCCACCTTCTAGGCAGACAGTGCTCTGCTGTAGAGGACCCTCACCCAAGAGCACCTGTCCTTTGGTCCCCGTTCTTCTGATCTCATTCAGTGGCTGCCCCTGACAGCCACCATCTGTGCCCTGAGGAAGAAAGCTCTGCAGAGCACCCTTTCCTTGGGCTTGTTTTGCCGTCACTTGGAGGGCTCTCCGGTTCATGTTCGAAATGGTGTGTAAGGACTTCACAGCCATTTGAGCTGAAAGGGACTAAACTGAGTGCTTCTAAGAGGGATGGGAGTCGGCGGATCACAGGGAATGAGACCCAGTAGTCAGAATCGGGCATAATTATACCACTTGGCAAAGTGTGAAACCCCAGGGGGAGGGCATTTGTGGGATGAATTCCCACCAGAAATCACTGAAGACCTGACGTCTGTGGCCTAGGCTGACGGGAGGTCTCCAGGGAAGCCAGGCAACATGGGTGAAGGGCTTGGAGTTGAGTCGTGCTTGGCCCTCGGCCAGGCACAGGCCAGTTGAGTCCTCACCTGGAGAGCGCTGCTCTCTGTGAGGGGACAGTCTAGGAGGCCCCCTCTGCCATGCTCGCTCAGGTGCCAGGTCTCGGGTGCTGGCCCCATGTTCTGTGTGCCCTCTGCCAGCTGGCATGGACTAAAGGCAGTGGCCCAGTTAATGCTCCTGCCCAAGTTTAAGTGTCCCCAGATGACACGTGGGGCCCCATCTGTCACTGACCTTTGGATGATTTTCCAGAAGAAAGGTGGTTACCACTTTCCTCAGGCACAGAATGCTTCCCATGCTTCTGGGCCTTTACTGGGGAGTGGGCAACAGGGTGATCCCCAACTATGCAGAGAAGTGACAGTCACCCAGCCCCCAGTGTCCCATGCAGCCATCCAGCCATTCTGGGGTTCTTGCAGCATGGCCACCTGCAGCAGAAGGAGCCTCCCTGGGTTGGCAGGGTGATGGCTCTTGATAAGACAGACGAATTCGTTCCGGGGTCTCTGCCGAGCCTCTGCACCATTTAGCCTCAGAGCCAGGTGCCCTTATGGAGAAGCAGCTGGCTGGTTTGGTGACTGGAGGGAGCCTGAGTGGAGTGGCAGGAGGAGGAGGAGGAAGCGGTATAAGTCTGGATTGTGGGACTGGCTCTGCTGTGCTTGTAAGTTATCTGGACTTGACACGTCAGAGGGGTTGGCCAGGGCCTACGTCACCCAGGGCTCCACTTATCATAGCACAAGCGTCTTCCTGAGTCAGTGGTTCCTTTTTTAAGACAGTGGTGCAGTCTGTGTTATCCTTTCAGTAAATTTCTCAGCTGTTCATAGCATCCAAGGGGTGGGCTGCTTCCCAGAGCCCAGTGTTTCCAGTATGCGCGGGGCCACACCAGGGCCTCCTCTCTGTTGGCCCAGCCTGCAGCTCAGTATGCCCTACATGGGGTGTTGGGGCTGCCCTTGGCACCAGCCTCTGGGGCATGGATGTCGCCAGGCAGTGCTTTGGCCCCAGCCTCCTGGCTGCAAAGATTACCCATGGTTGCCTGGAACCTTCCTGTTTACTTTGGCCTCTGCAACACAGTTTTGGCGCCTACATTCTCCCCTTCTGTAAGGGAGCCCTGGTCTTCACTCTTTCACAATCTCGGCTCCAGTGCTTGTCTGCCCTGAGTAGCAATTCCATGTTGTCCAAAATGCCAAGCGGGCAGCTGAAGGCTGAGCAGCTGAACTGGCGAGTGCCTGACTCCAAGGAGGTGATCTCCTTCCTTGTCTCCATTGTCAAACCCATAGCAGTCCTCCTGGCCCAGCCTCCTGAGTGCGGGGATTGCAGGCGTGTGCCACCATGCCAGGGGTAGATGTTTTCACCCGTGCCACCATGCCAGGGGTAGATGTTTTCACCCGCGACCCTCCTGGCTGCTTGAGTCAGCTCCCCTTTCTCAGGATGGAAAAGACAGAGGCTGGCAGGTGTAAGCTTGTAGGACAGATGCAGCCCCAGCCCGTTGGGGAGCTTAGCAATAGTGTTTCAGATCTGTTTTCTTGGGCGTTCTCCATGCAAGCTCGTGGTACTTGTGGTGTAAGTAACTCCAGGGCCTCAGCTCTGGGTGTTGGTGCATCTTCCCACTCGAGGCTTCCCTCAGCTGGCTCCAGGGACCTCTCTTTCCTGCCTCCTCCCCATTCCTGCCATGTCGCCAGCCCTGCCCTGGGTCTTGGAGTTTCCAAATCTCCCCACTCTGGTCCTGCTGGTTCTCCCTTCGGACCTCCATTCTCCTTCCAGTCTCCTCCCTCAGCTTGCTTCCGAGCAAGCTGCTTGTCACCATTTGCAGTTTCAGTGGGTTTGTGGGGCTGGTGTTAGGGATGAAACCTGGGGCTCCCTACTAGTGAGCTGCATCCCCAGCCCTTTCTAGTTTTAATTTTGAGCCAGAGTCTTGTTAAATTGCCCAAGCTGGCCTGGAATTTGAATCCTCCCACCTTGGCCTCCAGAGTCACTGGGACAACAGATGTGTGCTGCCTCACCTGGCTGTGCACATCTGGCTGGAGAACCGTCACTTGGCTGTTGTTCCTGTGGCATTGTCCACGTGTAGCCTCGTACCATTCTTGTGTCTGGTCTGGGTGCCCACCTGGCCCCAGCTGCTCTTTTGAGTGTCCCTTGTGAGTCACCGCCCTTTTCTAGGAGCCCGAAATGGCCAACATTCTGGGTCAGGGGAGCTGCTTCATCTCCTCTCTTTTTTAAATTATTTTTTTAAATTAATAAAAATTACATAGACATACCATACACTTATTTATTTACTTTTAACTTAAATTGGAAAAATTGCCCTTTGGGAGCTGGTGAGATAGCTCAGCAGACTAAATGCCTGCTTAGGCAAGCACACGGACTGGGGCTCGATCCCTAGCACTACATGCTGCACCGGCCCCACCCCCCAGGCACGCTGAGTCAGCCGCTGAGTCTTGTGTGGTGGTGCATGCCTGTAATCCCAGCACCATCAGGGAGGCTGAAAATGGGAGGGTCACTACGAGCGTAGTGAGACCTGTACCAAATACATTAAACAAACAAAAACCGCACCTTGTCTTACACCTGGCTGGCTTGGGCTCCTGGAGGCCAGGCCTCCTGCCAGCTCATCACACAGCAGAGCCTGCCTGTCCTCATCTGCCACAGGCCCTTCCCTTCTGGAAAACTGGCCCCAGGATATGTGACTTGAGGGCGCTCTGGTTAAGTGGGTCCAGTGTTTCTGACATGCTGTGTGTAGCACTTCCAAGACAGCCGAGCAGGAGGCTGAGCACTATGGGGTCTTCTCCAGGGATGGGGTGCAGCAGGAAAGTGCCCAGACGCTCGGGCAGGCTGAGGCGTCAGTGAACTGGCTGGGGACATCAGCGACGATCGGTGTCCTGTGTGCAGCCAGAAGAGGCCCTCAGGAGTAGGCAGCAGCAGCCTGCTGTCGGGCTCGAGGCACCAGAGAACTTAGCCCTGTGGAGAAATGAGTCTTGGGCCCCCAGCTTGCAGGGCAGGAGTGGGCACTGAGCTGGGACACAGGGCGGGGCGTTTCCTGTTTCCTTAGTTGTGGGGCCCGAGACCCTGCCAGCTTGGTAGCAGCTTCTGTGTGTGCACATACAAGCAATTGTGTGGGGAGGGGAGCCTCAGCAGGAAACATAGGTGTGGGTTATGGACTGCCAGGTGTGTCTGACTGGGAAGAAGTGGGACTGGGGGCAGGCCTGGGGGTGGCACCTGTGGGAGTGGGATGCCCCCACCAGCCTGGTGACAGGAACAAAGAGGCAGGGCGAGAGGGAGGAACGAGGCTGAGAGTTGCAAAAGGAGCTCCGTGGGGTCAGCTGGGAGGACAACTCCACAGGGCAGCTGCACAGCTTGGGGGAGTTGCCCTGGCAGTGTGGCACTCGTGCCCTGGCTGCTGCCTCCTGCTTATTTGGCACTTAAGAAACAAGTGTCCACTTGGCCCAACTTCCTTCTGTGACTCTCATGCATTTGATACTTGGTATCAAGACTGTCTATTAAAAGTCGGGAGGTTTTTACACACCAGGGTGGGTGTTTACAATAGGTTCCCCATCAGTGGCTCTGGCCGCCCACGGTGTGAAGAGTGCTTTGAAGGCTGTGGCTTTGTGCTCAGTGGAGAGGAACTGGCCTCAGCCGCCCTACATCAGGGCACGAAGTTAGGTTTATGTGTGGCAGAGGCTGCAGGGCTACCTGGACCTGTCACCAGGGGCCATTGCTGGTTTCTGCTTTCCCATTGGAAGGATGGTTTGTGCTGTGGGAACCGAGGGACATTGTTGCTGGTGACGTGGGGGAGAGAAGTGCTGTGCTCTGTGTCCTGTGTGTGGAGTAGAGGTGAGCACCTTGGTGCTGTGTGCAAGGTGTGGGGTCCAGCGGTGCCAGGGTCCAAGGCTGGGCCTTGCCTCCACAGCCCTGGGGCTGAATCTGGGCCTGCGCCTCCAACGTGAGCAGTTGCTCTCAGAGCCTCAGTGTCCCCTCTGCAGTGTTGCAGGCCAGGGTGTGGCCATCCTTGGTGACATCTCTGTGAGATTGTTTCCTTTAGTGAAAGTGCTAAAAAGACAGGCTGTGGTACAGGATGTCAGGGGTGCGGTGCTGCTTTCTCTTGGGGGCCATCTCCCTGTGGAGATGACATTTAGGGCTCTTGGTAAGTGGGCTTTCCAGGGGAGAAGCATCTGCAGAAAGCCTGACTGCATGTGGGACAGGTGATGTGGAGGTGCAAGTGAGGATGCCGCTGCCTGGGAACCCCTGGGGTTTTCTATTGTCCCCTTGCTCCCTAGGAAGAGTCACTGTCACTGACTGTGCTCTCAGCTCTGCCTGTGGCTCTGGCTGACCCTTCACCCCCCTCTTTCCCTCCAGTGCACCGTGCAGGTCAAGTTAGAGCTAGGACACCGTGCCCAGCTGCGCAAGAAGCCCACCACAGAGGGCTTCACCCATGACTGGATGGTGTTTGTGCGGGGTCCTGAGCAGTGTGAGATCCAGCACTTCGTGGAGAAGGTGATCTTCCGGCTGCACGACAGCTTCCCCAAGCCCAAGCGTGGTGAGTGGCCCCAGCTCGTCCCCCATTCTCATGCCAGTGGTGCGCAGTGCCCAGCTGTTCTATGACAGGAGAGAGTGCAGCCCCCCTCCAGCTGTCAAGCCAGCACTGACCATCTGTGTGTCACCATATAGAGTCACTGTGAGAAGAACCAGCCACTAATTGGTGAGGCTGACCAGAGCCAGCTGTTTATAATCTGGAAACCACTCATGTGGCCTATGAGGTGCTGCTCTGAGAAGTCGTAGTATTTACAGCAGAAAGGGTCAGAAGGGTCCTGTCACCACTGTTCAGTGTCTTTGCATGGCTCCCTTTCCCCACTGCCAGCTGCTCCTTGATAAGCACTAGTACCCTGCAAGTCTCCACACAGCTTGGTTGCCCTGAGCATCCTGGAGGTCACAGGTGGACTCGCCTGTCTGATCAGGGATGACTTCTTGGGGAGGGAACCCCACAAAAGAAGGGTTTGTTGGGGATTTGGGACAAGGTCAGTGGCCTCTCCTGAGCTCTTTGGGGATAGAGACCTCAGGGTGAAGCTCAGTGTCTGGCATCTTACAGGGTCCAGCCCTTTTTCTTTTTGCAGCATTGGCGTTGGAACCCATTACCTGATATTTACCAAGCAAGTACTCACCAGTGAACTGTACCCGCATTCCTTACCGATAAACCAGCTTGCCTTTCTCCCCACTTTCTTCCTCCCACCCTCTTTTCCTCATCTTGTTCCCACCACCTGCTCTCCCTTCTCTTCATCCGACCCAGGGCCTCCACATGCCCAGTTCTGAGCTGTATACCAGCCCTTTTAGATACTGCCTCCCTAAGTTACCCCTGTTGGCTTGGAGCTTGCCAGCCTGAGTAGTTGGGGTGGCAGGTGTCTCGGTTACTTTTCTCTCATTGCTGGGACAAAATACCTGACATCTAAAATTGAGGAAGGAAAGGTTTTTTAGCTCACCATTAGTGGAAGTTTCAGTCCATACTTGGCTGGCTCCAAGGCTGAGTGGCATATGACAGAGGGCAGCAGCTCATGGTGGTGGAAAACAGCAAAGAACAAGAGCCAAAAGCAGTTTTGGCCGCTGGTAAGCCTCTCTCCCTTCCCCACATTGCATTCAGGCTAGACACTTGAGGGTGGGTGTAGCACTCACACCCATAATGCCAGCACTGGATCATGAATTAATCACAAACCCTAAAAGTCTGCCCCATAACTGCATGAGGCTTTGGAGGTACAATCCATAACCTTCCCCCCCAGGTCCCCCAAAGACTCATGTATATCCCTTTATGCAAAAGGCATTTTAGTCCATCTCTAAGAGTTCCCAAAGTCCAAACAGTTACTGCATTTTGGAAAAGTCCAATTCCCAAGCTGTCTCCGAGATCTAAGGCAAACTTTTAGCTGTGAACCCCTGTACAAATGAAAAGTTAAACACTTTCAACATTCAGTGGCACAGGAAAACATTACCATTCAAAAGGTACAAACAGCAAAATACAAAACACTGGGATCAAAGCAAGTCCAAAATCTAGAAACACAAACATTAAGTCCTGTACTTGTGTGGAGGACATCCAATGCAATCTGTGGCAAATTGTGAGCTCCATGTGGCTCCACCTCTATGGCACTTTTGGTGGTAGCTCCCATGGCTTCTCTCTTAGGTCTGCTTTACTCCTTCCTTATAGCTTATTTAGATGATCCATATTCCTGGCTTTTCCAAACTTCTGGGCTTTCCCCTGCACTGTAGGCTTCTCACAGCTTCACACACTGCCCTCCTAAGGGACATATTGCCTGGAATCCCAGGCCTTCTTCTGAAATCTAAGTGGAAGCCTTAACTTCAGAACTGCTGCATTCTGCATGTACCAGCACCACGTGGATAATACCAAGGTCTGGAGCAGTAACCAGGCTTTCTTATGTCTTGTCTGTAGGGTCGAGTGCCTGGATTGCTGAGCACTCTGACTCTGATTCTGAGGAACAGATTCTCTATGTCACCACCATTCTGGAATCCGGCGTGGCCGCCATTGCCATTTTGAAACATGGGGCTGTGTGGCTTTCTCCTCAAGGCAGTCTTTCACTTTTGCAATTTTGAGGCTACAAAGGGTGAAGATTTGCTGCCTCTTGTTTTTTTTATTGTTGTTGTTGTTTGTTTGTTTGTTTTGTTTTGTTTTGGTACCAGGAATTGAACTTAGGACCTTGCACTTCCAGGCAAGTGCTTAACCTACTGAGCTGAGCTATCTCCCCAGCCCTGCTGCCTCTTGTGATGCCCTCAGGCCATCTTTTCTATTCTCTTGTTCCTTCTTGGCATGGGAGATTCTTTTAACTCTATCTTTGCATTTCACAGCTTTATTGACACTTCCTTTCTGGCCAAACTCACATTTTAAATCACCCTGCTGGGTCCTTTGCTCTTGATTCTCAACATAAATTTAATTTAAAAACCCTATAAGTAGCCGTGCCACTGCCTTAGCATTTGACTACCTTGAAATTTCTTTTGTAAGAAAGTCCAACGAACTTAGTCACAGGTAAAGTCTCTGGACATAAGCAAAATGCAGACAAACTTTCTGCCAAGCCAAAACACACATCATCTAAGAACCAGTGTAGTCCTTCTTCCCAGAAGAAACTCCACAGCCTGGTCTGTACAGGCAGGATTTCTATCAGCCTTCTGGTCTTCTGAGCTCTGACCAAGATCTCCCTACAGAAAAGCCAAAGGCATTCCAGCACCAGACTTCTCTTTCAGCCAACATCTTCGAGCCCTTCTTATCTCTTTCCAAACACCACTGTCAAAGGGCCTTGAACCACATGGTCAGGTGAAGTCACAGCAGTGACCGCTCTTCTCAGTACTAAATTCTGTCTTGGTTACTTTTCTCACTGGGACAAAATACCTGACACCCAAAATTGAGGAAGAAAAGGTTTATTTAGTTCACACTTAGTGGAGGTTTCAGTCCATACATGACTGGTCCAAGGCAGAGTGGCATATGGCAGGGAGCAACAGTTCATGGTGGCAAAAAGCAGCAAAGAGCAAAGGGAGGAGCAGTGGTTGTGGTTGCAGCAGCTAGCAGGCCTCTCCCTTCTCCACTTTGTATTCAGGCTGTCCGCCCCAGGAATATCAATCACGCCCATAACCCCAGCATTGGATCATGAATTAATCACAGACTGTAGAAGCCCACTCCATGACTGCGAGGCTGAGGGGGCAGCTAGATACAACCCATACCAACAGGCTGTGCCACTGCCCTAGTGAAACCCAGAAAGATGTGCCTGAGCAGAAAGAAACCTTTCTGCAGCCGAGGGCTTTTTTAGGGGGCAGCTGTTGTTGGCTGCTGAAGTAGCTCCCAAGTGGGAGCTTTGCTTGAGCAAGGCTGGCAGGAGTCATGGAGGGGATCCTGTGCCTCTGCAGGGGCCTCCTCCGAGGTGCTGGTGGCAGCAGGCATGAGCTGGTGCTGTCCTCTGCTGTCCTGCTTAAGCCTCCACCTGCACCCTACTGACAGCCCTGCCAGCATGTGGTCCTCCTGCTGGGCTTTCTCTGCCCTTCTGCCTGTCCTCACAGCATGGGGCCGTGGTGCTGCACCCACCCACCTGAAGCCATTCATCTCTATCCCCACTGAGGCAGCACCCAGCAGTTCCTCAAAGTCACTAATAGTGATACAGCTTTGGCTCCATGTTCCTGGTGACAGCCTTGCACCCTGAGGCCTCTTGGGATCCCTGTGACTTGGGCATGAAAATGGAGAGAACAATGGCCCTGTCACCTACTTAATGGCATGAGGAACCTGTAGGTTCTGAGCTCTGAGTCCTTGAGAGGTGTGGTGGTGGTTGAGTGCCAGTCTGTAGTCCATTAGGAGCCTGGGCTGTTTGTCTAGACTCTGGGCGGCTGCTTCAGCTGTCCCACAGGGTGAGCTGCAGAGTAACCACCTTGCTCATCCCATGTCTCAGAGTGAGCTACCTGGTTCGTCACACTCATCACAGAATAAACACCCAGTTTGCCACTCCTTCATCACGTGTATGGCGTGGTGACTCAGAAGGCTGTGGTTCATTCCCATAGATCAGAGAGTAACCACTCAGTTCCTCAGTTGTTACAGAATAACTCCTCAGCCCCTCAAGGGTATCAGAGGCTAAGTGCACAGCTTGCTCTTTGCTGTCCCTGAGAAGCAGGCCACCTCTTAGGGAGAGAGGGCCTCCCTGGAGGCCAACCTCTGGAAGGATACTTTGTATACTGAAGAAGTATCTTTCTGGGCACAGGCGCCAGCCCATGGGCACACAGATACATTGTAGCAAAGTGAAGACAATTCTGAGTGAGAATAAATTGCCACTTCTACCACCCTGGGGCAGATTGGAATTTGTGCTTAACTCCAGCTGATTGAAATCCTATTTCTTAATTTATTTTTCAAATATAAACAGTGTTTATTGGCATACTCCATGAAAGGTTCAGAATTATCCCAAACTATTCCTTTTTTCTCAGCAACATACCAGTTTGTTTTCATTTTGCTCTGGGGACCAAGGAATTGTTGAGGTACATCCAAAGCCCTTTCAGCTTTTGAGTCAGGGTCTCACTAAAATGCTCAGGTTAGGTTCAAACTTGTTATCCCCCTGCCTCAGCTTCCCAGAGTACTGGGATGGCCGATGTGTGCCACCACTCCCGATTAAATTGTTCTAGTTAAATGATTTGCTTTTGCATTGGTTTGTGTCTTTGTTGTTTTGTTTTGTTCTGATACTGGGTGCACCCTAAGCCTACACTGGACCCCTGGGCTGCACCACTTGCTCCATCTGGGGACTTTGCTTGATGAAGCGAGCCTGGTCACCTACAGGGTCCCCCACCCAAGAGCGCTGTGTTGCCCTCTTGGGGATGTCCTCTGGCTTCCAGGTCTAAACTGCTGCTGTTTGTCCAATACATGCACATGAGCTCATGCGGCCTTCGTTCTGGATTTTTCTTGTCAGTCCTACCTTAGCACACCTGCCCTTGCCCTTGCCCCTGGCCCCAGGTGAAGAGTGTGCATCTGTCTGTGTTTCAGGGTCCCTGGTGCCCACCAGGACCAGTAGTTGCTTAGTAAATGTCCTGACCCAAACTGGAGGGCTCTTCCACCCCGTGAACTTCCTGTGATGCCTTCTTGATCCCTGCTGGGTTCCCAAAGGCCTAAGACAGAGCCCAAGTTTTGCCAGGCCTTCTGTCTGCTGTTAAGAGCTGCACTGCTGAAGATGGAAGATCTGAAACCAAGACCTGCATTGCGGCCTGCTGGGTGGGCTCTGGGCTTCTTCCCTTCCCACTGTGTTCTGCATCCTGAATTCTAGGCCACCTGACAGACTGCCCAAGGTCACATGAGTTTTTGATAATTTTTTAAAAATTCTGCTTCATTTGGATTTGTGTCATGCCATTTGGAGTAACTGTTTGTTTCTTGTTTTTGCCCTGTACTTATCCTGTCTTGTTGTATCTTCTCCATCCTTTGTTCTGTGGGGCAGGTGTTTTTTTGTTTCACCCCTGCTATTCCATTCCATCCCATGCCTCCACCTTCGCCTGTGGTCAGGCTGGGTCCTCCAGCCCGCCTCTTGTGCCTCAGGACCCTAGGCCTTTTCTTCATTTTGCCTCTGTGGGGACTTATTTATTCCCCTTTGTTTGAGTTTATTTTCTGCTGTAATAGAGCAGTTTCTCAAATACTGTCCCCAGAGGTTAATTACTTAAGAAATTTCCTAAGTGCTGTGTGGGCAGGCGGGCCCCAGAGCCCCAGCGGCTGGCATCTGCTGCCATTCCTGCCTGTGCAAGTTTGGTTGGGTTGGGTCAAACCCTGGGTGGAGGACACGGAGGTGTCGCTTTATTGCTCCTAGTACTGGGGCCTCCAGGTCCTTGTTCTAGTGCAAGGTCCAGCTTTTTTTTCTCCTACAGCACTTATGATGTTGCAGGTGACATCGTGGCTGGGATTTTCCTTGTTTGCTGTGTTCTGTGACATTTGAGCTCCATTTCTTCCCATCCATGCACCTCCTCGATCTGTTTTTTCCGGGATGCGTTGCTGGCCTTCCCTGTGCCTAGGCACCGTCAGCTGCAGGCTGCGCTGCTGCATGTGCTCCTGAGTGGTCTCGGGGTGGAGGCCGTGGGCAGCGCTCTGTGCTGGGGCTGCGCACTGGCAGCAGTGGCCGCTGGCTCACGTTGGCCGAGGCAGTCCTCCATGTCTTGGGGTGTAGTACAGGCCAGCCTGAAATGTGTTGTGTGGCCCCAGCTGCCCTTGAACTCACGATCTTCCCACCTTGGCCTCCCAGTACTGGGGTGACAGACCTGCATCCCCTTTCCTGGCCCTGTGCCTCACCCACTGTGTTACTGAATGTTGAGCCCAGAGCCTTAGCACTGAGCTGCATCCCCAGCCTCCCCCTCCCCCCTTAAATTTGGACACTAGGTGTGGCTAAGTTGTTCAAGTTGGTCTTGAATTTGCAGTCCTGCCTCAGCCTCCCACAGTGCTGGAGCTGCAGGAGTGTACCATCTTGCCCGGCTCTTGGGGTACTATCTGGGAGATTTTATTTTTTACCCATCCTGTTGAATTAAAAAGCTATGTGTATTGTGATACTGGGAGTCCATTTGTATTCTTTTGCCTTTCATTTGTAGGCTGTACCTTCTGCATCGACTTTGGATGGTGGTCATCATTTACTTATTTATGTTTTACTTTTTAATTTTTTTGGTGCTGGGGATGGAATCCTGGGCCTTGTATACTAAGTAAGTGCTAACCCTTGAGCTGTACTTCACCTACCTAGTCCTTCTGTGCTTCCTCCTATTATTTGTTTGTGTACTGAGCTATGTCCCCAGACCTTTTTAAAATTTTTATTTTGAGATGGGGTCTTATAAGTTACCCAAGCTTGGCTGGAATTTATAATCCTGCTTCAGTCTTCTAGAGTACTAGGAGTGTAGACACCCACCATTGTGCCTGGCTTTTTTCTTCTAGTTCTCTTGTGGTGTCAAGTTTTTGTGTTTTTGGGCTCCTTCCTCAGGCAGGGTTCTTTTCGAGCACTCTGGCAGGTGGGTTCTGTCACCCTGTGGAAGCTCCAGCTTCCTGCTGCAGAGGGGTTCCTCTCCCTCTTCTGACCTGAAGCATTCGCTCCTCGCAGACAGCCTCTCTGCAGGCTGGGAAGCCTCTGGACTTCCCTGAGGGAAACTGGCGACTGCCGACTGACTGCCGTGCTGGGAGCAGGGAGACAAAGGATCCCAGGGCTGGTGGTGCAAGCACAGCCTTCCAGTTTCATTTTCCTAACAAAACAGTTCACTATCCATAAATCATCCTGTGACTGTGTACACTTAGTGATGGCAGCATCCTCACCATTTGTACACGTGTGCCTGCGAGCTCCGTCGGTGTCCTTCAGTTCCAGGACATTGCTGTGCCCTGAGAGAGAAGCCCCACACCCAGGACCACTGTCACTGCCACCCCCGCCTCCCTTCCAACCCCCAGCTTCTCATCCTTTCTCTGCCCCTCCTAGGCCCGGAATGCTACCACCTAGGCCTCCTACAGTTCTGGCACCAGAAGGGCCCTATCCCCTCGCCCACTCTGCTTATAGAGGCTCCAGCCCACCTGCATCTCCTGCTGCCTCTTCACAGCTGGCCTCATTTCATGTCACCTTGGCTTGGCTGTGACTTGTATGCTAAGTGACACGTTAGTCTGGCCTCCCCCAGCACTCTGCAAGGCCACCTCTGGAGGCCTGGCCACAGGTGTGGCTTCTGGGTAGAGGCTAGAAGAGCTCATTTGCTGGAGGGACTGGGTAGTCTGTTGGGCATGGCAAGAGAAGCTGTGACACAGATAACTGGAAAGGCATCTGCCCTCAGGGAAGCACGGGCCCTAAGTATCAGGCCCAGGGAACCGAGCTTGTCTATCCTAGGAGGTGGCCCTGCTGTGAGTCTTCATGGCTGGGGGGG
>PVKN010005871.1:9362-29843 GCA_004027915.1 Capromys pilorides | reverse complement strand
ACATCTAGAAGTATCTGAGAGGAATTTTTGTAGTCTTCTATGTAGAGTATCATGTCATCTGCAAACGATGATAATTTAACTTCTTCCTCTAGTGTCCTTCTTCCTTTTCTTTTTCTAGTCTAATTGCTCTGGCTAATGTTTCCAGAACTATATTGAATAAGAGTGGACATCCTTGTCTTATTGCTGATTTTAGAGTGAAAGCCTTCAGTTTCTGGCTGTTTACTATTATATCAGTTGTTGGTTTGTCAGAGATGGATCTTATCCAGTTGAGGTAAACATCATCTATTCCAGTTTTCTGTGGGGCCTTTATCATGAATGTTTATTGGACTTTGTCAAGTGCTCTTTCTGCCTCTGCTGAGATGCTCACATGGGTGTTGTTCTTAGCTTTGTTAATATGCTGTATGTTAAACATTCCCTGGGCCCCTGGGATAAGTCTTACTTTGTTATGGTGTATAATCTTGATGATTTGTTGAAAGGATCTTATTCAGGATTTTTGCATCTATGTTAATTAGGGAGATTGGTCTATAATTCACTTTCTTGGTTGGGTCATTTTCTGGTTTTAGTATTAGGATAATGTTTGCTTCCAGGAATGAATTTTGGAGTATTGTTTCCCTTTTCATTTCATTAAGAATTTATTTATTTATTTATTTATTTATTTATTTATTGAACTGGGGATCAAACTCATGACCTTGTACTTGCCAGGCAGGCACTTGTGTCTCTGAGCTATCTCCCTGGCCCCTCATTAAGAATTTTTAAAGTGGTGGTATTATATCTTCTCAAATTTCTTGTAGAGGGCTGAGGAGATAGTTCAGAAATCTAAGCGCCCACCTGACAAATGCAAGGACCTGAGTTCAGTCCCCAGTACTTCATGCTGTGCTGTCCCTGGAACCCTAGGCATACTGTGCTGCATAGCGAGACCCCATACCAAATAAACAAAAATAAATAAATACATTTCTTATAGAATTCAGTAGTTAATGAGCAGGACCTGGGCTTTTCTTTGTTGGTAGATTGTTAATTCTTTCTTCAATTTCATTGACTAATATTGATTTATTTAGAATTTGTATATCTCCTTGAGTCAACTTTAGTAATATATATATATATATATATATATATATATATATATATATATATATGAATCCGTCCATTTCTACTTTGTTTTCCTTCTTATTAGAATACAGATTCTTGACGATCTTCTGGGTTTCTGCAAAATCTGTTGTGATTTCACCCTTTTCACACCTAACTGCACAGATTTGAGTCTTTTCATTTTTAACCTTTTGAAGAACCAACTTTTCTGTTCACTGTACTATTCTCTTAGTCTCCATTGCACAGATACTACGCATGCACACCATCTTGTGACGCGTGGTGTGAATCACTGTACAACATGGCGGCTGGCTGGTCTAGGGACCACTTCCCTCACCATGCTGATGTGGCTGCCTCAAGCATCTTTGTACAAACCTTCCTGCCAGTGCACATGGGAGACTCTCTGGAGTACAGACCTGTAAACAGGTCTGGTGGTCCTCCCTGGATGTATCTTCATCATGACATAGTTTTTTTTAAAGACAGGTGTCACTATGTGGTGTAGGCAGGCCTTAAACTTGCTTATGTAGCCCAGACTGGTCTCCAGTGCACAGTGATCCTCCTGCTGAGCCTTCTGAGTGCTTGGGTTATGGGCGTGCATGACCACACCTAGCTTCACATGGATTTTAAAATCACTCTTCAGAGTGCTTTTGCACTCTGCGCTACACACGGTTTTCCATTTTGCACACACTCAATTCCCCTCATGTCTCAGTCACTTTCTTGTCACTGGGACGCAATACCCAGCGCCCACAATTTAATGAGGAGAGGTTCACTTTGGCTTCTCTTAGAAGTCTCAGTACTTGTTTGGCTGTCATGGTGGAAGGGCCTAGGGAAGGGCAGTAGCACACACCACAGAGGCCAGGAAGCAGAGCAAAAGGCCAAGCAAGAAGAGAAGAGATAACACTCCAGGTCTCCCTGGGACCTGCCTCTCTAACCAGACTCCAGGCTCCAGATCTCTTAACAGAAAGTTAGCTATAGTGCACTATGATCCAGTCAGCTTCCAAAACCCTGCCTATGAATGCATTAAAACTTTGGTGGACATCCCTAATCCAAGCCATACATTCCACCCTGCCTCCCCAAACACTGATGTGCATCTGTATAAAAAGGCATTTATTCCATCTCTAAGAGTTCCCATTGTCCTAGCCATTACAGCATTGCTGAAATCTCCCAGTCCAAAGTTTCATCCAAGATTTAACTCTTAGGACCAGGGAGATAGCTCAGTAGAATAAGCACTTGCCTGGCAAGCACAGGGTCCTGAGTTCAATCCCTGGTACCACACACACAAAAAAATATTTAACTCTTATCTGGAAAGCCTCTGTAAAAAACAAATGTTAGAGCCAGGTGTGGTGGTGTACACCTATAATCCCAGCACTCAGTAGACTGAGACAGGAGGATCACTATGAGTTCCAGGACAACCTGAGCTACAAAACCAGCCTCAACTACATAGTGAGACCTTGGCAAGAGAGAGACAGAGACAGAGACAGAGACAGGGAGAAATCCAAATGTTAAATTCTATCAATACACAACAGCATTAGGCAAATATTCCCATCCCACAAGGAGGAATGGCGGACAGACAACAATGGGGCAAGAGGAAGAACAAATCCCAGCAGGGCAAAAATTGCATCCTTAAGTTCTAAGTGTAACATTCAGGACAAAGATGTGAGCTACAAAGGGCTTGAAGATCACACTCCCTCCTGCACTGCCAGTTATGACCCAAGCCCTATCTTTTGGGAAAGCTTTGCTCACTGCCTGTGGCCTTCCTTGGCAGATGAGCCATGTTCCTAGCATGAGACCTCAACTTTTTGAGGTCTCCACTGCAATTTCAGCTTCACACTTTCATCTTAATTGCACTGCCCTCTCAGGAGTACGCTGCCTGACTTCCCAGACGTTTCTGTGAAATCTGTGTTCAAGCCTCCCTGACCCCACAGTTTCTATTCTGCCTGTCATATCAGGATTGCATGGATAATGCCAGTCTCCTACCAGCTGAAGCAGTAGTTGGGCCCCCTTGGATTGTGGCTACAGAGGCCCCTTCCTGGGTATTTGAACACTGTGGACAGAAACCTCTGGAAATAATTCCCTAAGTGGCCTTTCTTGAGCATCATTCCCTGGATCTCTCTTCTCAGATGAAAGTTTTACAACTTTGCACACCAGAGCCTGAAATGGGCTGTTCTATGTATTTCTGAGCTACCCTCAAGGCATCTTCTTTACTATAGTGATACAGAGTACTTTGGTTTCTTTCTTTCTTTTTCAGTGTTAATCTTTTCAATAAGTTTTCCTTGGCCAAGCTTTACAAGCTCCACATTTATAGGCACCAGATTTACAGGTACTTCCTTCTTGGTAACCAGCAAATTTTTCAAATCTAGGGCCAGAAAGATGGCTCGGTGGTCTAAAGTGCCTGCTTAGGAAAGCTTAGGCAACCACAGGAACCGCAGTTTGATCCCCGGCACCACATGCTGCGCCAGCCATAATATATTTAAAAAAAAATTCAAATTTACTTTTCTTTTTGGTCTTACTTCTCATAGTAGTTATAGCTTAAAGCTTTCAGCAGTACCCAATCTACAGCCTCAGAGTTGGGTTGCCTTGAAAGTTTTTTCACTGGATTAGTCTATCACCTTTAATCTCAGTCTCCAGAAAATTCTCAGGACATGAACACAGTGTATACAGGTTTCTCCCAGAGCATGACAGACCCATAGTCTTGAGTCCAACTGCCAGTGAATTCTTGTTCTACCTGAAACCTCCTGAGCCTGGCTTTTATCACCAACACTTACATGTACATGCTATTCTAAGATCCAATCAGAATCTCCCAGGAAACTCAGTTGATAGCATTTTAGGGCCTCTCTAGCTGTTATCTCTACACCTTTCCAATCTCTACCCATAAACCAGCTCCACAGGCTCCTAAACCACATGGTCAGGTACAGTTGTGCCAGCAGCCTCTCTTCTAATACCAAAGGCTGTTTAATCCTTTTCCTCATTGCTTCTCAGTCCCCAGAGCTCATCCATCCTCATTGTCCTTCCAGGCTGACAGTGTCTCAAGAGGGAGTGGACTGGGTAGAAGGAGAACCATCCACAAGCACAGACATCTAGATATGCATGTGCATGGGCGCACACACACACACACACACACACACACAAATTCTTAAGAAATAAATATGTCATTCATTTCTCATTCTAGCCCTTGAGGTCATGACGTTCCTATCCATGTCAACGTTCAGGATGAGTTGAGGGATGTGCATGCCAGGTGGAGGTCCAACAAGAGACAAATGGCTGTGCCTCTCAGCCTGGCAGAGGTGATGTTGTTTGATCACCTTTCACTTCTGAGGCCTGAATTGGTTCTCAGTTTGCTTTTCTACTTGGAGCGCCCCAAAGCTGGCCCCTTGCCCACCCACCTGGTGCCCCAATCACAGATTCCTTTCTTTTTATGAGTCTGCCCTGAAATTGCCTCTTCTCAAGTACAACTGGTTCTTGCTGTGTATTGATCTCATCCAGATATTCCCGCGGGCTGCAAGCCACATAGGGGTTATTTTTAACCAGAATGTCCAGGATTTTAGTCCTGGCTCTTCATGACTCTTTCCCTTATGATTGAGAACATCTCCTTCTCTAATTGGAAAGCTAATGGCCTAGAAAGCTGTGCATATGCACACACTGTGTCCTCATAACAGGAACAAAAGGACCCACGGAGGGAGCAGGGTTGTTGTCACAGGAGGTACACAGGGTACCAAGTCAGAGTCACCTCTCCAAATTCCAATTAGTCACTTCCTAGTAGCCTGGCTTTTGTGAAGTCCCTCATTTGTCCATTTTTAGGCAGGCACAGCATGCTGGGAGAATGGCGTAAGCAAGCGTAGTGCCCAAGCTGTGAATGTTGCATTGACCAGCGTGACCTGCGGCCACGCTGGGTCCTGCCTGGTTTTAGAGGCTCCTGTGAGTGCAAAGCATCTTAGCCACTCTGAGCTTTGGTTTCCTTATTTGTAAAGAGGAGGTGATGAATGGGTCATCAAGAGGATTCGGGGGACCAGTGCGTGGGAAGCTTAGCCACGAAGAGCACTCAGTGAACATCACTCTTGTTGCTCCCATTGCTATGCCATGAGACAAGGGACACAGTCACAGAAGCTGAGCAAGTGACAGAACCCTGTGGAGGGGACTGAGTGGGATGGTGGTGACGAACCTAAGCCACGCCTGTTGTTTTTCTTTTAAGACAAGAGCTATTCAGGTAGGGTTGTTTTCTTCCTAAGATAAGCCTCAGGGTTCAGGTTTAATTGCAGTTGTTGGCACTTTCCGATAAAGAAGTGGGCTCTGGGCTGCAGTTCGGACACTAGAAGGCTTGCCACCACAGGTCCAGGACTTCTACGGCGCAGCTTAGAGGTCTAAGGTTTGCAAAAGATGCGTGGTACTGAGGAGGTCGCTTGATGCAGAGCAGTAAGTCATGAAATATAAAATGCCTACTGGAGCGTGGAGGCCTTTGAGAGGAACCCCAATGTGACCAGTGCACACTGGTCTCTCTGTCCTCAGTCCTTCGTTGAAGATAGCACAAATCCCTCCCAAGGAACTGAGAGACTAGGGCCCAGGTCTGTTGTCCCCATGGTATTTATGGGGCCAGAAAGCCATGGTCACCAAAAGCATAGTGATGTTCTCCCCACAGACTTTAGCACTGGAGCAAATACCCCAAAGTTTTCTGAGATAGGCCAGACAGGCCATGTGTGTGAGCAAAGTGAGCCCATTGGGCTCATGGGGACGAGGGCCATGTGCGCCTCCTTATAGGCCACCATAGCTCCACACGCACTCTCTCTCAGCATGCCCCAGCTAATTTAAAGTGTGTGTGTGACAGGTGTGCTTTTTAATGCTGACTTCTGTTTTATGAATATCTGTGTCACTCAGTGAGTGTTTTTCATTGATATGGCATTTCTCTCCTATTTCTGAGGAGACAAGTGGCAGGACAGAGGGAAAAACAGTCATATGCAGTTCATGTCCTTGGGTTCCTCTGTTGCCCACATGGGTAGAGCAAACATGGCCAGACCAGGTGCTAGTAAACGGAAGTCGCTTCCCAGAAAGTCTTTTTGGAAAAAGATACTACCCAAATCGTGACTGGGTGAGGTCGGGAAGTTCGGGCATTTTAGAATGGCCATCTAAATTCATGGGCTGTGATTCAGTACAAGTTACCAAAAGTGTTGAAAGAGTTGGGGACATTGTTTGACTCTGTGGATCTTGGCATTGAGAACAGATACAACCCTTCCAAATCCTTTCAATATAGGCCAGGGCTACAGCAATCTCGGTGGCTATGCGTATGGGAAAGGCCCGTTCCAGGGTACTCAGAGCCCCACGTGGGCCACTCACTTCCACTATTTGGCACCTGTGATCAGCGCTGGGGACCAGACACACCATGAAGAGAAGAGAAAGTGAGGCAGAGCAAGCAGAGGGGAAGGAGTCAGCATGGCCTTCTGCCTCCTGTCGGTTTTCCTCAGTCAGCCCACACTCACAGACCCCCTGGGAATTGGGCGAGCAGAAATTCTGAACAAAAGTGGGCTTTGCGCCTGTGGGAAGCTCGAGGCATAGCCGCTGACACAACTTGCTGGCCACTGAGAAAAGACACGGGAGCCAGAAGGGAATTTCTTTCCAGATTACTGGAAAGACCTAGAATAAAAGCCCAAGTGTCGTATTTTCTGATCCAAGCTGACAACAGTTATTGTCGCCCTTATGGTGCTACAGAAAGGCTCCCTGACCAGCTTCAGTCTGTCCTCCATGCACGGTGAGCATGTCTCACAGTAGCGCCATTTGCACCAGACAGACGGCTCACGAGTGGCTGCTGCCCGGCATCCCCGAGTACTTGGACGTCAGGGTCACCCCTTGCTTTTCCACTTGCAAATAGAAAGCCTAGGGCCTCCACCCCACATCTCGAGGAAACCCTGTACTTCCTGAGTATTTCCCCTGGGTCTCGAGGCGCTGTGGCTTCTAATGACCTCCTGCCCCGTCCACTGGGTCCCGGTGCAGAGCTCAGTTCTGTGACTGAGACGGGTCTGGGATACACAGCTGGCCAAGCTGCCTCATGCTCAGTTTCCTCCACCGCTTGCCTGGAGAGGACACTGTTGGGCGACAGTGGGCCATGATGCAGCGGCAAGCACCAGTGTGGAGTGCAGGTCTGGCGGGAACCTCGCACAGCTCATGGTCGCATTTATTCCTTTTCCACAAGGCCCTAGACAGAGAAGTATTCCCCAAAAGGCAGGTGTCAGACATGTGACTTTTCTGTCTTTTTAGGCCATGTTTCATGCTCGCAAGTGTTCCAGGCTTCTTGCAATGGCCCGGGGTCTCTGATTCCCAGCCCCAGGTCTGAGTGCATTTGTGAGCACTTCACAGAGGAACTCCTGAGGTTCGCTAACTACTGAGGTTTTGAAAGTGTTTAGCTTCTACATCCTCTTTGGGAAAATACTTGTCTGCTGTACACTGTGTTCTGCTAGGAACATCTTGTCTTCCACATGAAAAGCAATAAATATGCAGAAGATTTGAGAAAGGTCAAACACACCAGACTCTGGCCTGATTCCTCCTCTCCCAGCCTCAGGATTCAGCACCCTGCTCGGTGTCCCCTGAGTCACAGGGGTCATGGCCTACACACTGCCCCATGCCCCTGTGTGACATTCTTAGGAATCATACCTCACGGTCTTCACCTCTTACCCCCAAGCTAACCAGGTCTCCATTCCTGCTTTCTCTTGGCAGTGAGGAGACACTCTGTTCTCCTTGTGCCGAACAGCTCAGTCATGCCCCAGCCATGATTTGAACACAGAATGTAAAGGAGCACATACTGCCCAAGTGGAATGCTGCAGTCTTGGGAGGGTGCCACGGGAAAGGATAAATAGCCAAGTGATGGCATGTGGGTGTGGTTGAAAAGACCAACCGGGCCTCAGCATGTCAGAAGGACACCAGGAAGAGGCCTCCTCCTGGAAGGAAGGCACCGAATGCATGCACATGCGCAGGTGTCCACTGAGGAGACAGTGCAGTGTCCGCTGTGCAGTGACAAGGCGGCCTGGCCAAGGCTGAAGATACCACTAAGCAGAGGCGTGGACCCAGGAGGCCAGGCCATGGAGAGCCCTGCATATGAGTGTGAGGCTGTGCTGTAGCCCGCTCTGAGCCAGACAGAGGTGACCACGCTGCCTCTGTGCCTCCGCCTGGCTTGCTACAAGAGGACAAGAGACCACACAGGCGGAAGGCTGCCGATCAGGGCTCAGCAAGGGCAGGCGTCGTGGGCTGTCAGCAACTGAGAGAGGGGGAGAGACAGACAGACAGACAGACAGAGACACAGAGACAGACAGAGAGACAGACAGAGACAGAAAGAGAGACAGATAGAAAAAGAGAAACAGACAGACAGACAGAGACACAGAGACAGACAGAGAGAGAGATAGACAGACAGGGAGACAGACAGAGCAAGAGAAACAGAGAGAGACAGACAGACAGAGATAGAGAGACAGACAGAGAGAGATAGACAGACAGGCAGGCAGGCAGTCAGGCAGACAGGCACAGACAGACAGACAGACAGAGACAGAGAGAGAGACAGACAGACAGACAGAGACAGAGAGAGAGAGAGAGAGACAGACAGATAGGGAGACAGGGAGACAAACAGAAAGAGAGACAAAGACAAGAGAAACAGAGACAGAGACAGAGAAACAGAAACAGACAGACAGGGAGACAGAGACAGACAGAGATGGAGAGACAGGGAGACCAGGAGACAGAGACAGAGACAGACAGACAGACAGACAGAGAGAGACACCCAGGGCACAGGTGTCCTGCACATCGACAAGTCACACAGCTGTACTGATGTCAGGGGTCTTTCCTACTGAAATTCTCTGTCTTGCTTCAGCTGTGCAAAGACCTTGATGGCAAGAACCATGTCTGCTGCTCCTGGGCTGCTGCCCCACCCACACACTGGAATCCCACCGCAGTGCAAGGCACCCTTCGGGGAGTCATCTCAGTCAGCAAAGCCACCTCCTCGGCTTTGCATTTCCCCTCTCCTCCCAAAATTTGATTCCACGCCTAGGACAAAATAATAGCAACCATTTTCGACAACTGTCTTAGATGTATTTTTCAACCATCTAGGATCTGATTGTTTAATTTCCTCGGATACACTAGAAATTGGCACTGAGGCGAAGAAGTGATCCGAGCATCTTCTCATAAAATTACAAAACCCAGACATTAGTAGGCGAGCACTAAATTATACCCTGTGGCCGAGCGCCCCACCAGACGGCCGCCACAAGGCAGACGCAGAGCTCATTGCTACTTCACATGTGACTCCCATGTGTAGGAGGGTGGCTTCTGCTCCTGACAGCCAGAGCTTGCCGAGGCGGCACTCACTGGATGCCCTCATCGGAGATGAAGGGATGAGTATCCAGCAGGAGAGAGAAGTTGGGAAGCTGCCACACCCCATCCACTTATGGGAATGTCTGGCACATGGAAGAGGCTTATTTTCTGTGGTCCCAAGAGCAGGCCTGGAGCCAATGGGCATAAGTTACAGGAAAGATGTCTCTGAGCTCTGCAGCCACTGGCCCAGTGGCATAGGGAGAGAAGGAGCACACTGCCTCTGAGGTAAAGTGTCCCCTGGCGTCTCAGGCGGTTTGGCACAGGTGCTGCAGTTGGCCTCTCCCATGCTCCCTGTGTGCTGGGGCCAGAAAACGACATGGCGCAGGGATTTAGACACTCTGGAGCCCACACATGACACCCACCTTTGGGAACCAGCTACACTGTGGTGAAGAAGCAAGGCCACCTGCCGAGTCACATGCCGGAGTCCTGACCAGTGCGCTTTTCCTCCGACGCGGTTGGAGGTGGTTTGGAGCCGATTCTTGCGCTGCAGCTGCTGTAACGCAGAACAGGAGCTCGATTTCCTATACCTAGAAGACCCTGTCTGGAGGTCACGGGACACGGTGACACCCAGAGTGCGTGGCTGGTGTCTGGTCCATTCCATCTTCTCATTTTGATTGCTCTTGTCGCAGTAAATGTCGCCTCACAAGTCTAGGTTGTTGGGAATGTAAGCAGGCTTTTCAGGGCTTCTGTGGCAAGCTCAGGATATTTTGCTTGGACTTTAATCCAAAATATATGGAAATGTGAGGTCGTCTCTGGCCTACCTTTAGGACAACCGTCATGCGCAGCCTCAGCAGCCAGTCCTCCGCTGGCACCGAGTCAGTTCCCCTGGCTGATTCACAAGTGAATCACAGCCCCCGGGTCTGCTCTGGTTGAAAGCAATGTTGGAGCCATTTTGAACATGTCCTGTTAGCTGGGAGAAAGCGAGCCCCGGCTCAGTCTCTTTCAGAGTCTCTGCAAGTGTTCGAGACGTGCCCAGGAGTCTGGCATCGCCTCTTGCTCCCTGTAACGCCAGCCTGGTTTCCAGGGCAGCCTCTTCATAGGCCCACCTGAACACAGCTGAATGTTCTGAAGATGTCACATGGGTGAGCGTCTTCACCACTGACTCTGCCATAGAATTGAGGTGTCAGTGGGGATCTTTTCTAGAAGGACTCTGCTTGGGGTAGCTCTGACAGCTAGGAACCACTAGGCAGTGACCCGCCCTGAAAAGCCATCTCACGTCCACGTACGGGGACAGGAGGCATGTGCACGTGCTGTCCACCACCTTGAAGAGTGGAGCAAGCTGAGGTGAGGGCGTGCAGTTGAACGTGGCTGGCAATTTGAGTCACACCCTTCAGAGCATTCAGCCGGGTGACATGTTCCCACCAGGCAGTATTGGTCTGTGGGTGACATTGCAAAGCAGTGACATTCACAAGTGAGCTTTTTGACCTGAGAGGTAAAAGCAGAAAGCTATCTGGACGTGGCCACTGCTCTGTTCAGATTTATGAGAGAAAATGACGTCTTAGTTACTGTTCTGTCATTGCTAGGACAAATACCTGACACACAAGCTTAGGCAAGGAAGGATTTATTTAGCTCACAGTTACTGGAAGTTTCACAATTTAAAGCCTGAATTTCATAGCAAGACCTCAAGACTGTGCTGGCGTGTCCAGGATGATTTGTTCCCTACCTCCTAGAGATTGTCACTTGTGGGTGGGAGGGGGGGCCTCTGGCAGCATGTGCTGTCAGTTTAACGGTTTCTGCCTCTCTTGGCCACGCCCCTCAAGCCCTGCCCTGGTCCTCTGGCCTTGCCCCTGGAGCTGCTTGCTTGACCACCCCATGACTTACATGAGACTTTGGGGGAACAACTAGATACAAACCATAGCAACGACCAATTCAGGCTTTTGATACAAGTAGCAGTGGTGTTGGCCGGCAACAAAGTGTACACAACACAGCCTCATACACACCCTTGTAGAGGACGTACCACACACACAAGCACTGCTGACAACCCTGTGGGATGCTCAGCCTGGACTCTGTGCCATGGCGCCTCATGAATCCTGTCTAAGCAATGCGTCTCCACAGTCTCTGTGCTTTCGTCTGCTCACCTAGCTGTCCCATTGACCAGAGAAGAGCATGCCCCACCTTGCAGCCGCAGCCTTCCTAAGGCTCACCCACGATGTGCCCTGCGGCGGGCAGACTCGACTCCACCCTAGGAGCTGCTTAGTTGAAGAGTCGCGGCCGCCGCCGCCAAGGAGGCCACTGTTGGCGCAGGCCGGCTGGCTGAGGTGTGGCCTGCAGCAGCTGCTCCCGCTAACTTTTTGTTTGTTTGGAAAAAACAGAAAGGCCTGTTGCCTAACCGAAGTGCTTCATTTGCTTGTGGCAAAGTAGTTTTGAAGGTTTATGATGCTTCGTTGGGCAGCCAGTTGACACACAGCGTGCAAAGTAGGCTTGGGGGATGTGAGTTATCTGCTGCAGCAATCCCATAATTTTTTATATATATTATGGCCTGCTCAGCCTGCCCTGAGGATGGGGCTGGCACAGCATGTGGTGCCTAAGATTATACCTCGGTCCCTGCGGTTGCCTAAGCTTGCCTAAGCAGGTGCTTTAGACCACTAAGCCATCTTGCCAGCCCAGATCCCATAATTTAAGTAGGACTCTGAGCAATTTTTTCAATGTAATTTTCTTCTTCCTGGCTTGTCTCATCACTGGGCTGTCCTGCTTTTTTCTTTTTGTTCTCTCTCTCTCTCTCTCTCTCTCTCTCTCTCTCTCTCTCTTTCCCCCTCTCTTTCTCTGTCTCATGTCTCTGTCTCATTGTGCAGCTCAGGCTGGTCTTGAGCTCACTTTGTAGCCAAGCTGGTCTCGAACTCACAAAGATCCTCCTGCCTTAGCCTCTCAAGTACCGGGATTACAGGGGTGTGCCACCATACCTAGCCTGTCCCCCTTTTCAAAGAAGCTCTCCAGTGAGGTTCGCCCTTCACTCACCTTGCAGGGGCTTGCTTGCAGGTTTACTGAAACTGAGTCTGAGCCTGCAGCGCAGGATAGGACGGGGCCATGGAGCTCTCACACAGCAGGCAGGCCACATGCAGAGGATGAGCAGGGTGAGACCGCATGTGGAGCCTGCTACCAGGTGCAGCTGCACCTCTGAGGTGTGTCACCTCGCTCACCACTGGCTAGCTGGCCACGAGAGGCACCCCCGGATCAGGCATGCGCAGGTGCAGGCCGCTGACCTCTGGAGGCTCTTGTTCTGCCAGGCCTCCCTGCTGGTGTTGCTGTGTGTGGCCACACCTGGCATTAGCGCCCACCTCAGTTCTCCAGGGGCCAGACCATTACAAGGAGCGACAGCCATCTGGGGGCCACGCGCAGGACCTGCCACCACTGCTGGCCTTCCGGGGATTCACTCAGGTAGCAGTGCAAGTGCCAGGGCAGATGGAGCCCAAGATGAGCTCCGCTTGCGCACCTGCCATGCACCCGTGCCGCGTGGCCTGACCCCTGCCCGCCGAGGCTGGCATCTGTCTCTGGCCCTCGGGGTCGGGACTGCTGCTCTGTGTGGTACTTAGATGGACAGGGCGGCTAGGACAACAGTTTCAGTTCCTGTCAGAGATGGAGGAGGGCCTGTGTGCCCGTAGGAGACCTCCGGGGAGGCCACTACAGCCCAGAGAGCAGAGAAGGCTTGGTACCGACATAAAAGTAAACCCTAGGTTTTCTAGAAAGGAAACCAAGATCAGGCACTTGGAAAACAGGTAAGTACTGGTTGACAGCATGGAGAAAGACTGAATTTCAGAGAAGAGAGGGTGCGCTTCACGAAGGCGATGCAAAGGGGTGATAAACTTTCCACACGGAGAAACAGAGACCGGATAGGAAGAGTAACGGACTGAATCTGTCTCCGGAGGGAAGAGGTACGGCAGCTCTTAAAAATCCGAGCAGAAAATTGCATTGGAAACTTTATGCGCAATGCCGTAGAGGAAATCATTTCGTTTTCAGAGAGAAATGTAACATGCAGTGCACACACAAAAGAAGGGACCAGAGTGGCAGCCGGTTTTCCTCAGAAGGGGACCGGGATGGCGAAAACACCCAACGATACCGGTGCGGAGCAGCGGGAGCGAGAGGGAGGGAGAGGGGAGAATGGAGGGATGGCGGCCCTGCGGCCTGGCTCTCCTGTGCCTCCCGGGTGCTTAACAGGCTTGAAAGTGAGTCCAGGGCTGCAAAGAGCTGCAGAGGCAAGGAGGACGGTGGGCGTCCCATGGGCCCCGCTCCCGCTGCCTTCCTGCACTACCGCGGCCTCCCACAGCAACACATCAGCATCTAGGATGAAGCCAGTGTTAGTCATGGCGACCAGGGAAGTCACGGCAGAGGTCTGCTGGGCTCCCTCCAGCCCTCTAAGACTCTTCTGCCCCCTCCAGAGGAGTTCAAGCGGCAGGGCCTTGCACTTCACCAAGCCCAACCCCCCAGGACGCTCTGCTCCCCGCGCGTCTGGGCGCCAGCGCCCCAGCCACCTGCACCTCTCAGCTGGCACCAAGTCCGCCTCGGCTGGATGCTAAGCCTCGAGTTTTTGGGGGTTTTTTTCCACGCATGCGCAGCAAGCTCTCTAGCACTGCGCGACCCCAGCCTTGGGGCCCCAAGTGTTGAATTCGCTTTAAATTAAAAGGAAACACGCCAGTGTGGGCTTTAATTCTCTCAGTTGCGATAATAGACAGGGATTCTAAAAAGACAATGTCCAAAGCGTCATGTCAAATGTAGGTGACAGACTGTGAAGCAGACTGCGAGGAGTTTTTGGAAGGGAACAGAGACTTTTTTTTTTTGAACTGGGGGTTGAACTCAGATCCTTGTGCTTGCCAGGTAAGCGCTTATTCTACTGAGCTGTCTCCCCAGCCCCTGGAAGGGGACAGAGAATGCGTTCCTGTCGCAACTTTACGAATACTCAGGGTCGGAGCAGACTGAGCAAGAGCTAAGCCGGCAGGGCGGCACAGACCCAGTCTCGGTCTCCCTCTCATGCAGCGGGGAGAGGTGGGCCTGGGGGCTCATGCCAGAGCTCGGGACAGGCAGGACAGCCAAAGATCACCCGTGTGCCCTGTGCCGCTGCTTAGTAGCAGGAGCGAAGGGAATTCCCGCCATGCATTAAGTTACAACCCCCCCACCCCCACACACACCAGGGACCTCGCGGGTGAGCCCGGGAGCTGGGAAGAGGCAGCCCAGCAGAGTCACGATACTGTGACCTTTCCCGATGGGGTTCCGGGCTCTGCCCTCCGTTCCCTTGTGAAGAGAGAGGGTTCCAGACTTCCTGATGGGCAGCCCTCACACTCTTAATCTCGACTTCCTCAGCTCTCTTTGGTTCTCATGTGTTTCCTGACATCTTCCTTCTCCCTGCCATGAAGTCAGGTTTATTGTCTGATAGGGAGCCCTGCTGGGAACGGCAGGCAGCCTCTCTTGAGGGGTGGCTTTGGTCTCAGTTCAGTTCCTGCAGTCAGCAATAAGAGCGAGCACAGAGCACAGTGCAAGAGAGGTGGGGGGGGAGACAGAGAGATAAGGCAGAGAGACAGAGACAGAGGCAGAGAGAGACACAGAGACAGAGAGACACACAGAGAAAGGCAGAGAGTGGGCACGCCCTGTTACTGCAGCAGACACCAAGATAAATCACTTACAAAGAGAAAAGCTCTCCTTGGGCTCCCATTCTGTAGTTTCTGCCCCTCACCATTGGCATCTCTGCCAGTTCCTGGATCCAGGGCAAGCCAGTGTCTCAGAGGGGGAGCTCTTGAGTCAAGACTAGGACAGAGAGAGGAAAGTTTGACGCATGGAGTCTGGGGCCTGTGGACCTCCCACCTGTGGCAGTTATGCATGCACAGGGGAAAGCCTACATGGGCTCATCCATGGCTCTGGGACTCTGCAGTGCACCGTGGCCCAGCCCCACAGAGAAAGGGGACTGCTGAGCTGCTCTTTTGCTAGGAAGTCTGAGCTGGACTCACTGTTCAGCAAACAGCCTGGCCGCCATTGCTCCCTGGAGCCTGCACGGTGCCCCTCCACGGCCACAGCGGCAACCTCCTAGGCTGGGCTATGGTGACCGCTGGGAGTCTTTTGCTGCCTTGGTTTACAGCCAAACTTGGGCTCTCTGCTTCCTACGAATGTTCCTTCAGTGGGCTGTGATTAGTTTGAATTGATTGTTCAATAAATACACAAGAGCCTTTTTTTTTTAAAAAAAAAAAAAGTATGAGGAAAGAGATGGCTGAAAATGCAGGTGGGCAGTGAAAAATGGTCTTTCAGTGCCTGTCCCAGGAGTGCAGCACCCTTTGGGCCTGACCAAAGGGGAAATAGGGGCTTTTTTGGAAGAGAGTTTGAGAGCAGGGCACCTGGGAAGCTTTGAACTCTGAGGGGGGCGATCGGTTTTCTGAAAAAGTCTTGCTATGTATCTCAGGCTGGCCTTGAACTCACTATGTTGCCCAGGCTGGCCTAAAATTGATCCTCCTGTGTCAGCCTCCTGAGTGCTGGGATAACAGGCATCTTCCACCCCAGCTGGCTTCACTAACAGATTTTGATCCCATTCCTGCTGCTCATGTATTCATGGAAAGAAAGGAGCCCATGTGTGCATTATGGCTTGTGTCTAGGTGTGCCCCCAAAGCCTCACGCAGTAACAGCAGCTTCTGGAGCTTGTGATGATCCCTGGGGTGTGGGCGCTGCACCCGCCCTGGGGCAGGTAATCTGCATTACAATGTGAGGAGGGGAGAGAGGCTGCCAGCTGCCTGAGCTGCCGCCCCTCCCTTTGCTCTTCCACCAAGGCTGTCCTCTGCCACATGCCACTCTGCCTTGGAGGCAACTGAGTACAGACTGAAACCTCCACGAACTGTGAGCTAAATAAACCTTTCCTTCCTTCATTTAGGGTGTTAGGTATTTTGTCCCAGCAATGAGAAAAGAGTAACAGAGACGGTATGTAAAAATACATTACATATTTTAATATAATTATATTTTAATGCTGCATTTTTTAAAATTTTAATATTACAATCTGGGAATTTTCCTCTTTGTTACACACAGATCTTCCTCACTCTGTTCTGTAGCTATCTAGTGATTTGCCAGACATGCCATGATGTATTTATTCTAAATCTTTCTGAATACTGACTCCCTGATCCA
Source organism: Capromys pilorides (assembly GCA_004027915.1). Taxonomy (NCBI): domain Eukaryota; kingdom Metazoa; phylum Chordata; class Mammalia; order Rodentia; family Capromyidae; genus Capromys; species Capromys pilorides. Next base: position 13,340 of record PVKN010005871.1, on the reverse strand, counting down.
AAACTCCCTCTGCCTAAGGATGCTTGTGGAAGACTCACTCCCTACCTCATCACTTGAGGTTCGCAGTATAGACTCTCGAGTGCGGCGCTGCGTTGCCACTGCAGGGAAGGCAGGACTCTGAGGTCACAGGGGTTAGCAGGCCGCAGTTGCCAGGTGCATCTGCGACAGTTTTCCTTCACTTTCGTGAACATCAGATGCATTTCCCACACATGCTGTCAGTGGCCTCTCAGGGTACTGGAAGTGGCTGTAATGTGATCGGTCTGGCTCACCCCTCTACCAATGCAGAGACCCCAAACTCCAGTGCCTGGGGAGGGGGGGGAACGAGGGAGACCTCAGGGAGTGAAGGAGCGGGAGGCCCCACCCCTGCTCAAAGGGAAAAGCCAACTGCTGTGCTGCTCCAGAAGATCAGGGGTGGGAAGGGCCTCCAGGTCTTCTGGTGGAGTAACAGGGGTCAAGGGGCAAAAGGCATGGGGTCTTTCTGTGTATTGTTTCTTACACTGCCATGTGAAGCTGGATTCTCTCAGAGTAAAAGGCTTAACTTAGAGAAGCCAGAGGTCTAGATCATGGTGTTATGCACATGAGCTGCAAATGTGGACATCACCACATTGTGCAGGCCGCATGTGGGTGTGGACCTCCCCTCTTCCTCTCGTGCTGAGCTGCAGGACTACACGTGGACTTTCGAAAACCTGAGGATCCCAACCCACAACTTGGCTTTGAAAGTGCTGTTTGTTATTGTTAGGTCCACACCCACGCAATCAACCTGGCCAGGCATTCTGACTCGAATGGAAGAGAGTTTGGGAGCAGGGTGCCTGAGAAGCTTTCAATCCTGACCTATCAGTTATGTGACTTTCTGTCACCTTCGATGGTGGCCGCATCCACCTGCTCACTAAGTTTCCCTCTCCTCCACTTCCAGGTCCTGGGCTGTGGCTGTGTCGCCCAAGCTGTCCTCAGTCGAGGAACTTTTGGAGGCATCGTCACTATCAATGTAGGATTTGCAATGGCAGTGGCGATGGCCATTTACGTGACTGGAGGTGTCTCTGGTAAGCTGCAGAAGTAGTCACAGCTACTGTGAACGTCCCAGTGTGCTAACAGGGCGCTGAGCACTGCATACACTTCCGTTTATGTTGACCTCACCAGTTCTGCACAGACACGAATCTGGGCCATGTTGATGATGACGCACAAAAAACAAATAAGTGATTATGCAAAAGCAGCAGGTGGCAGGAGACAGAGATGTGGGCTAGAGCCCAGAACGGACTCAGCCCTAAGCCCCACGATCACATGACCTCACCTACCAATGAAAGCAGGGCAGCCTGACAGCTGGGTGGTGATCAACAGCAGTTAGGTGGGTCTCCTGCAGGGTGCATGCAGCATGCGTGCCACTTGGTGTGACCAAGGAAACCCATGCTCTGATTCAGCCCTCAGGGTGCTCATTCCACAAGGCTCTGAGGAGCAAAGGGAAATGATATTAACATAACCCATGACCGCAGAAGGCGCTCTCAGTGGCCAGTGCAGGGGAGCGCTGGTGCAAGGCTGTGGCGACAGAAAGCCAGGGACCTGGGAAGGCCCTGGACCCTGAGGACAGTGCAGGACCCGGCAAGCCACTGTGCGGGGACCTGGACATCTTTAATGTCCCTTTCCCTTTGCAGTAGCACCCTGAGGTGGGTGTTACGGTCTCATTTTATAGGGAAAAGCAGGGTTGTGGGAGACTCGGGAGACTGCTAGAAGGCCTGCGGGAGGTGAAGAGGCCAAGCAAAGAGTCGGCCCCAGTCTGCAGGACAGGAAGGCCCACGTTCTTCTGTAGCATTTCTGCTGGCCTATTACAGGTGAATGACCCCAGCAGAGGTTCTTGGTACTAAGCCGCCTGCATGGTGGCAGATGCTGCACCCAGGTCCAAGACCCATCACCTGGGGCCCCGGAGCCTTGGTGGGAGCCAAACATGGCCACCAGATGGTTGCACCTTCTGTGTGCCAGGCTTAGGTCCTGGAGGGGTCCAGGCATTGTGTGTGTGTGTGTGTATGTGCATGCATGTGTGTGCACACATGTGTGTGCATGTGTATGTGTGTGCATGTGCATGTATGTGCATTGTGTGCACATGTGCATTGTGCCTGTGTGTACATGTGTGTATATCCATATGCATGTGTGCGTGCATGTACATGTGTGTGCCTGTGCATTGTATGTGTGTGCACGTGCATGTGTGTGCATTGTACGTGCATATGTGTGTGCATGTGTGTGCATTGTATGTGTAAGCATGGGTTTCTGCATGCATGCGTATGTGTGTGTGCATGTGCATGTGTATGCATGTGCATTGTGCATGTGAGTGTGTGTGTGTGCATATGTGCATGGTATGCATGTGGGTGTGTGCATGCACATGTGCATGTGCATGTGTGTGCATGTGTGTGTGTGCATGCACATGTATACGTGTGTGCATGTGTGTTGGGTGTGAGCAGCGTCTGCAGCCAAACTCTCATCGAGCTTCCACTGTGGCCCCAACACAACATTCCACCCTAGCCCCACACTGAGCACAGCAAAGAGCAAGACACAGGCCTGCTGCAGCCATGCTGGGGCTGGAGAGGGTGCAGACCTGAGTGCCACGCAGGAGACATTCTCCTGGTGCACACCACGCAGGCTGCGGGCTCTGCTCTCCCCTGTGGGCCTTCCCAATGTTCACTGACTGCTGAGTGCCTGTGTGCGAGTGGGTTCTTCACAGCCAGCTGTCTTAGGGAGTTACAGCTCAGAGCCTTTGGCCTGCGTAGCTCCCTGGGCTGAACATCAGCCAGCAGTTCTGCGGGCTCCATCTGCCCGTGCTCTGCCCACCTGGTCAGCTTCGCCCTCCAAGGACCTGTATCTGTCTGCACCCACTGCTGTACCTGGACATGCAGGGAGGCGTGTCAGGAGGAGAATGGGCTGGGCAGTCCATCAGAAGGGCGAGAGGGAGCGAGGGGAGGCAGGGACAAAGAGCTAGCATTAAAGTGCTGTGGGCAGTGGGGCGACGGCCAGAACCCCAGATGCTCGTGGTAGAGGCTGTTTCTAGCAAAGGGATCAGGACGTGACAGCGGATGCGTGCAGCCCCCATGTTAGCATCTGCGACCGCCCAGCACCCCAGCTGGGAACACTGGTGACTTCAGTGGAGTGACCTTCTACTTGACCACGGGAGTAGGCATAGGCCAGGAGCTGACGCCACTGCTGTCATCTGAGTGGGCTGAGAGAGAAGCTCGCTGCTCTATGACCCTGCGGTTACAGAGAGGGTCCCTGTGGGGCCCAGTCCCCTTCAAGGGACGCCTCTTGTCAGGCCTGGACGTTTACAGCCTCTGGCGTGGGCTGAGGAAGCACTGGTATTGATTCAAAGCACATCCATGTATTAAGTTTTAAAAATATATTGACATTAATAGTTCACATCAATCTGTTTGGGGTTATTGCTTTATCAGTAGAGAAAAGCCCATAAAAATGAGCTATTTGAGCACATCAAGGTTCTTATTACATCTGACTCTTCCTTGTCATTGAGACAAACATTCTAAGCAGTATCTAGTGATGTCATGGGGATTATTGGTCTCTCCCAAACACTGCATCTCTCTCTGTCTTCCTGTCTCTCTCTCCCTCCCCTTCTCTCTCTCTCTCTCTCTCTCTCTCTCTCTTTCTCTTTCTCCCTTCTCTCCCTCTTCATCTTCCTCCCTCCTTCTTTCTCTGTCTCCCTCTCCCTCACTCCTTCTCCCTCTCCCTCTGTCTTCCTCTCTTCCTCCCCCTCTTTCTCTTTCTCTGTCTCTTTCTCTCTCTCTCTCCCTTTCCCTCTCTCTCTCTACTTCTCTCCCTCCCTCTCTGTCCCTTTCTCTCTCTCTTCCCCCTCTCTCTCCCTCACTCTGTCTCCCTCCCTCCCCCTCTCTCTTCCTCACCCCTCTCCCTCTTCTCCCTCTCCCTATTTTTCTCTCTCTCCCTCCTTCCCCATTCTTTCTCTCTCCCTCCTTCCCCCTCTTTCTCTCTCTC
>PVKN010005870.1:0-29731 GCA_004027915.1 Capromys pilorides | reverse complement strand
GGCTGGAGGCCGGGGCTAGCAACTGATGTCCCTGTGTGTCTGCTTGTTCCCTGGACAGATGACAAGACGTTCCAATGTGAGATGTGTTTCAGATTCTTCTCCACCAATAGCAACCTCTCCAAGCACAAAAAGAAGCATGGGGACAAGAAGTTCGCCTGCGGGGTCTGCAGCAAGATGTTCTACCGCAAGGATGTCATGCTCGACCACCAGCGGCGCCACTTGGAGGGTGAGTCCCATGGCCTCGCCAGCCCCTGCTTACTCAGGGATGCTGGGACCTGGCAGAGCAGGGACTGGGTGGGAGGTAAGATACAGGTGGGTGGAAACAGCAGGATGAGTTCAGGACACCAGGCTTTGTAGGAGCAAATGCTGCACTTGCAGGAATTTCTTCCAAGGGGCTTTTAATAATGTACAAAAATACCAAGTGCAGTGGTACATACCTGCAGTCCTAGCACTTGAGAGGCTGAAGCAGGAGGATCGCTGTGAGTTCAAGCCAGCCTGCACTATATAGCAAGTCCCTGTCTCATAAACAGAAATAGTGAAAAAAATCCATTCTGTACAGCACAAAGTGGGGAGACCTAGTATGAAATTACACAAGTGGTCAGCTTTCTGTCCAATGTAGGGGACAGTGTCCTGCAGATGCTACTGGTGTGGGGTTATCAGCCAGAACCTCTCTGTGCATGCTCTGTGCTCCTAGGGAGCACTGTCACCAGGGCTCTTGACACAGGCTGTGTACAGCTGGCCTAGGGTGATTTGTGTCCCCAAGGGAGGGGGGACACACAAGAGATGACCAGAGTGGCTGGAGCATGCCCCTCTCCCTGTGGGCAGATGTAAAGCTGCACAAAGCCCCTTCCAGGAAGAAGCACAGGCAAGGAGACCTGCACAGTTCAATGTGGATGATGGAGATAATTCAGGGTATAGAGAAGGCCCTGAGGGATTCTGGGGCAGCGTTTTGGCCTCCTTAGCATCATGAACCTTCATCAAGTAACTTCTGTCTCTTGTGGTGGCCGCAAGACTGAAATACTTTTATTAACACTTGGAACAATTCACAGAGAATGAGTTTGAGCTTATTAAGAGGAAAGTGAAAGCCAGGCATGGTGTCCCATACCTCTAGGCCCAGCACTGTGGAGGCTGAGGCAGGAGTATCACCAAGATTTTGAGGCCACCCTGGTTTCCATAGTGAAACCCTGTTTGAAAAACAAAACCAACAAACAAATAAAATAGAACAAAACAAAAAGAAAAAAAATGAAAGGTAGCAAAGTCATAAATAATTTAACTGTATCCATACCCATGCTTGTACTCGAGCTGTGTGTATACATACATACCATGTGCATGTGCCTCCATGTGCACAGACCCACACTCATGCATTTGCTCATATCCTTACATGTGCATGTACACAGGCATCACACCTTGCTTTCTCACTTATGCCCTTTCCATGTTACTCATAGCGATCCATGGTGCTTTCCCTGGGGAAGTCTTTTGAACAGCCTTGTACCCTGAGGTGATGTCCACAGCCAGGCTGTGTCTGCGGCATGCACTTGTCTGGGCACTTGGATCTCAGTGCCCAGACCGAGCTCTGATTCTGTGCTGAGATGGGCCAGAGCTTTGGCAGAGGGCCTGGCAGCTCGCCCACTCTGAGCCCAGCCTGAGGCACCCAGTCTTGAGCAGTGCTCTTGCCTCCTCCTGAACGCTGCAAGTTGACTTGGATCCCTGTGCCCAGCCAATGGGAGCCTCCTAAAGTCGAAGTCAGTTTTTATCCTATGCCTCAGCAAAGCCCCTCCAAACCCAAAGATTTAGTGACAATCTGAGTTTTTGACCTAATCCTCCCTGGACAACTTTAGCTTCCAAGACATGTATGAAAGTGGGGTATTTTTTGTTTTTTCATAAAATGCATGCAAGTAACCATTAAAGGTGTGGCACACTTGGCAGTGAACTCTGGGATTAATCCAACTCCTCGTCCACTTGAAGCTCTGTGTCACTCTTCTACACTGAGGCCCTGGGTGTCTGTGTATGTGCTAGAGCCCACCAGCCCTGTGCAGCCCGTCCCTCTGTACGAGACGCAGAGTTGCTGCAGAACCTGTGTGCTGAGGGCTGCCGCCTGTCCCAAGCTTCTTGCCACCCTCGTGGATAGCCCTGCCTCGGCCACCTGATTGCTGGCCTTCTGCTCACTGTCTTCTGGGGCTGGGATTCCAGGTGTGCGGCGGGTGAAGAGAGAGGACTTAGAGACCAGCAACGAGAGCCTGGTTCGTTACAAGAAGGAGCCTTCAGGGTGCCCGGTGTGTGGCAAGGTAATGCCCTGTGAGCAATCTTCAGCATGCTGGGAGCTGGGTGGAAAGTATGTCATTTTCCTGAATTAAAACTCAGAGCTACAGCACAAAGCAGCTTGGGGAGTGGGAGGGGAGCCGTCAGTGCTCATCATGCCAAACTGAAATGCCCAGCCATGGCTACCCCATCACTCAGGGCTCTGTGTGGAAGAAGGTGGTCTCCCTGGGAGTGATCAGGGGAAAATGGTTCTTCCTTGGCAGCCTCCAGTCCACAGTGCCCAGGCGCTGGGCTCCTACAGGAGCTTGCACAGTGTGCACCCCACATAAGCAGTTGCCCCAGCACACCTGTGGCTGCTGGGCATCCCCATGGGCTAGTAGCTGTGTGTGTCCCATCCACTGCCCGTTCCACCAGCTTCCCCTTTACATGAAGCTTTCTGACTCCTTTGGAAAACTATATAGTAGCCAGAGCTGGGGCTGCCTACCCCTCCCCAGACCAGAAATACCAGCCCAGGAGGGGTGCAGGGTAAGGTGCCCAGAATGTAGCACACAGTGCAGGGCAGCCTTTTCTAGTATCAGCTTTCGGAAATCACAGGCATCTCTCTGATGCCAGACTCCTCAGTTGGCTCCATGCTAGCGAAAGGTTTAAATAAAGCTGGGCATGGGACGCACACCTGTGATCCTAGAGCTCCAAGAGGCTGAGGCAGGAGGATCCCAAGTTTGATCCCAGCCTCGGCAACTAACTTAGTGAGACTTACCTCAGAATAAAAAAGGGCTGGGGATGTAGCTCAGTACAGAGCCCTGGGTTCAATCCCTGATACTGCAAAAAACAAAATATATTTCTACAAGCTAGAGTACTTGCCAGCTCCCATTTTCAACAGAGTGGGAGGCAGTGCATTCACATTGGGACCTAAGCAGGTGCCTTGAGTTTCTCTGTGGGCTCTGGGCAGCCCTCACAGGGTGTCTTTGGCCCAGGTGTTCTCTTGCCGGAGCAACATGAACAAGCATCTGCTCACCCACGGCGATAAGAAGTACACCTGCGAGATTTGCGGGCGAAAGTTCTTCCGGGTGGACGTGCTCAGGGACCACATACACGTGCACTTCAAGGTGTGGTGGCGTGTGTGTGTGTGTGTGTGTGTGTGTGTGCGCGTGCGTGCGTGCGTGCATGTGTACGTGCGTGTGTGCGGCCCCTGGGGCAGTGTCGGCTTCTGCTCCTGAACTGGGCCCTGGGAAGCAGAGGGGCTGCCTGCAGCCAGGCTGTGACATCCCGTAGGACATCGCGCTGATGGATGACCACCAGCGGGAGGAGTTCATCGGTAAGATCGGGATCTCGTCTGAGGAGAATGAGGACAACTCAGACGAGAGTGCAGACTCGGAGCCCCATAAGTACAGCTGCAAGAGGTGTCAGGTAGGAGGCCTCCTTTCTCGAAGCCCCCGAAACAGGGAAGGAAGCTCTTGGCTGCCAACAGTGGCACCCAGGTGGCACCTTTGTGCCAGCAGAGGCCCCACACCACAGGGAGCCATCTGCATCCCCTAGACCTCATCTGGGGACTCTCCTGCAGTTGCATGTTGGAGGGCCACCCGCCCCCTTTGCTCCCCCAGAGCCCACACAAAAGAGCCTTGCTGGGGAGCAGCCCTCACCCCAGGAGTGCCAGGGGCTGGGGCGGTGGTTGTGAGTGGCACCTGTATCCTCAGCTCACCTTTGGCCGTGGCAAGGAGTACCTGAAGCACATCATGGAGGTGCACAAGGAGAAGGGGTATGGCTGCAGCATCTGCCATCGCCGCTTCGCCCTCAAGGCCACCTACCATGCACACATGGTCATCCACCGCGAGAACCTGCCAGACCCTAATGTGCAGAAGTGAGCCGGGTGGCCTTGGGGGCTTGCGGGGTAGCTGGGTACCATCTAGAGCAGTGTCACAGCTTTTCACCTGCCCTGGGCCAGGGCCATCATGGCTACCTGAGGAAGGCAGTACAGGACCCCGCTTCCCATCCCACCAGGCCTGTGCTGCCCTGCCATGCACATGGGCCTGCTGTCCCTGTGCAGCTGCGCCTAAGTCCCAGGCCCAGTGTTCCAACAACAGCGGTATTATCCCTCCTTACCTGAGGCCCCAGGTCCAGGTGCTGGGGACTGGTCCTTCCTCCCAAGGGCTCTGTCCTCAACTCACAGACAGTGTGTTTCTCAAGTCTGTGTCCAGTCTTCCTTCCAGTGAGGACATAGCAGGGTGTCTCAGGGCCCAGCCTGGCGGCCTCATCCCACCTGCTTCACCTCTTCAGGGTCTCCCTATCCATCTGTGGCTTTGTGTGAGCATGTGGGTTAGGAATGAATCTTGGGAAACTCAGCTCTATGATGGAAGCCAGGCTTCTCATGTTTCCTGTTGACCTCAGAACCCCTTGGTCCAGACCCCTGGGCACTTGGGACAGGGCCCTCGAGGTGGCAGTGGTGGTGTCCTGCACTGCAGTCTGGGCTGCCCTGCAGTCTGGGCTGCTCTGAGCAGATGTCTCCTTGCAGGTACATCCACCCCTGTGAGATCTGCGGCCGCATCTTCAACAGCATTGGGAACTTGGAGCGCCACAAGCTCATCCACACTGGTGTGTGTCCCGGCCTCTGGCTCTGGGGGTGGCTAGCACCCTGGCCTCCATCTGCACCCACTTACCCCTGCTTTCCAGCTCCTGTTCTCTCCCACAGGGACCCTCTCCTGTGGGCCCAGAATGTCCCAAGGGCAGGGAGGACAGTGTGGGTGGCCACCTCTCTGCCGACCACGTGGCGCCAGCACCTCTCTCTACCTCTGCCCCCACAGGTGTGAAGAGCCACGCGTGTGAGCAGTGTGGGAAGTCCTTCGCCCGCAAGGACATGCTCAAGGAGCACATGCGTGTGCACGACAACATCCGCGAGTACCTGTGTGCAGAGTGTGGCAAAGGTGGGGATGTCACCATGGCCAGACAGGGCCATGGTAGGGCTAGGCTTGAGTCCCAAGGCAGGGACCATGGCGTTGAGGGCACAGATAGATCATTTGAAAAGCAGGGAAACAATAGGCCCTGCAGTTGCTTAAAAGGTGATGGGTTTTTTGGGGGCGTTTTTTTGGTTTTTTTGCAGTACTAGGGATTGAACTCAGGATCTTGTGCTTGCCAGGCAAGTGCTTATTCTACTGAGCTATCTCCCTGGCCCCCAAAGTTGAGAAAGGCTTTTTTGTTTGTTTGTTTTTTTGGCTTGCTCAGGTTGCCTTCAGGGTGGGTGTGGGGATTGAAACACCATCCTGTGCCTGACTGGGATTGTCTATGCTGGCGCTTAAACCACCGAGCTGACCCAAAAGCCCCCAAAAGGTGATAAATTTTAGGTAAAATCACCCCACAGTTGATGAGATGTTCCCCATTTGAGCTAAAATGTTAAGCCTTCCTGTCATGCCCCATCTTTCCTTCACATCTTCCTTCCTTTCTTGCAGCACTGGGGACTGAACACTGTGCCTTCGCCCTGAGCCCCAGCCCCAGCACTTTTTTACTTTGTTGTAAGACATAAAGTCTCACCTAGTCACTGTGTTGCCCAGGCTGTGCTAGAACTTCTGGTCCTCCTGCCCTGGCCTTCCGAGTGCTGGCGTTACAGCCATGTGCCACTGAGCCTGGCTCGTCTTCTTGTCCAGGAAATCTCCTAAAGCTTCTGGGCAGCAGGTCCCTGCACTCCTCACAACCCCATTGCCTCTGTCAAGGCTGCGGCAGAACCGTCCCCTTTAGCATGGAGACAGATGTTTCTCTGCTCTACCATTAGGATCTTTGAAGCTTTATACTGCAAAAGTCATTTTATTTTTTCTTTCATTTGATTTTTAAAAATGCAGATAAGTATGGAGAAAACTCAAACGGCTATGTATCCCAGCCAGCAGACAGCCCCTGTTAGCTCATGAAGTGATAGTATGGGAACCAGGTGTGGTGGCGCCCATCTGTAATCCCAGCACTTGGGAGGCTGAGGTGGGAGGATTGCCATGAGTTTGAGGCCAGGCTGGGTTACTTAGTGAGTTCAAGGCCAGCCAAGAAAAAAACCATAGCATGTGAAGGTGAAGAGGAAGCGCTGTGGCAGTGATTCCCGCATCCGCTCTGGGCAAGGGCAGCAGGGCTGTGCCACTGACCAGGCCCCACCCCCCAAAAAGACGAATATCCTAAAATGCGAGCCAATGCCCTGGAATAATCCAGAAGACTTCTGTTTGGCAGGCAAGAGGAAAACCAGGTGTTCAGAGGTCCAGGAGGCACATCCTCTTCTGGGTGGTGGGGGATTTTAGCATTTAAAAAATGGTACTTTCAGATTTGAGGCATGCCCTTTTCTGGGCACTTAACAATCTGCAAGATCCTGCTTCCTACAGCTGTCCTTTTACATTCTATCCTGGCAGTTCCTAGGAAAATATAACTTCTCCAAGTAAGAATGGCCTCAGAATTATCAAAGGAGTTAAATGTGGGTTAAAATTCCACAAATAGGCCAACGTTTTAAGGGAGGACCTACCAAACTTTTGAGTAATAGTATTCAAGTCTGATACAAAATCTTTCAGAAAAGAGTGAGGCTGGGCTGGTGAAATATCCAGCAGACTAAGCACCTGCTTCAGCAAGCATAGGGACCAGGTTTGATCCCCAGTACCACATGCTGCACCGGCCCTGCCCCTAGGCATGCTGCACTGAGACTGGGCGTGGTAGCACACACCTGTAATCCCAGATCTGGGGAGGCTGAAAACAGGATCACTACAAAGCCGAGCTACGGTAGTCAGACCCTGCACCAAATACATTAAAATAAATAAATAAATAAGTAAATAAATAAATAAGAGTGAGGCTAAGTTCACCCAGTACTAAAATCAGACAAGGAAATATAGGAAGAAAAATGACCAGCCCATGTTATCTGTGAACAAGACTGACCAAAACTTATCGAATGTAGTCCTAAAGTAAATAAAGCTAATAACATCATGATAAATATCAAAAGCAAAATACTATGTTTCCAAAGTAGCTGATAAATGGGGCACACACTGCACAAACCTCAGACCTGATGTGGCAAGCCTTACCTTTGGTACCCTGTGGCCATTGTATGATTTTGAAATTGCTCACAGGGCTAGTTTGAAAAATGAAAAGAAAAAGGCTAGCTGTGGTGGTACATACCTGTAGTCCTAGCAGTTTGGGAGGCTGAGGCAGGAGGATCACAAGTTTGAATCCAGCCAGAGAAACTTACTGAGGCGTGGTCTCAGAGTTTTAAAGAAATCCTAGGATGCAGGGCTTCTGTGCCCAGCCTCTTTGCTACAAGCCGATCTCCTCACCTTGAAGGAAGGCCTGTGGGGCTCAGGCCCTGGCACGTAGACAGAGCCCAAGTGTTTGTTGAATGAACAAATGAAAACCAGGGATGGCCAGTAACTGTGAAAACTATGGGTGTGAAGTATACACCAACCACATTAGTGTCCCTTGCAGAAGATCTGGAAGGATAGTCTCTGAGAGTGACATCCCTCGGACACCATCCTGGGGTGCCCAGGGACTGGACAGGGGGTCCTGGGGGCTAAGAGTTTGGGAACATGTTGGGCAGCATGCGCTGGGCTGGGGACCCAGAGGGCCACATGTTCTGTGTCTTTTCTGTCCCCAGGTGAGATGGCCTATTTCTCAAATCAAGATTTTTGCACCCCTTTTGTTGTGGTCCTGGAAATTGAACCCAAGCCCCCTGCATTGAGCTAGATACTCAGCCCTTTTTTATTTTTTACTTTGAGACAAGGTCTTTTAAAGTCACTAAGTTGCTTAGCCTGGCCTCAAAGTCAGGATCCTCTTGCCTTAGCCTCCCAGTGAGCTGAGATTGCAGATGTACACCATAGCACACAGCTTGAAAAGTTTTGTAGAAGTCGAAACAGCTGCCCACAGTGGCTGTGTCTACCTGCACTCCGTGGGTGTCCGGCTCCCTCTGCTGGCTTTGCGTGCGAGTTTCACCTCCAGTCCTGGGCTTCAGGTTTCAGAATCGTGAGACTCCTGCCAAGACTACATTTTCTAGGCTGCTTTGCAGCAGGCTCTGCCCCCTCCTGCTGGCTGCCTGTCATCCCAGCACTCAGAATGCTGAGGCAGGAGAATCCCAAGACAAGTTTGAGGCTAGCCTGGGCTACAAAGTACAGGCCTCTCTCACACAAGCAAAAAAGATGAACAGCATGAAGTTAAAAGCTGATCAGATGTCACTACTGAAACCATAAACCACTAGGGTCCTCACTATGACTAGCATCTGTCACCTGAGGGGCTGGGGCCTGAGTCCACCTGCTGTGTTCCCTAGTCGTTAGTTTGAGCCTCCGTGTGAGCAGGCAGGAGGGCCCATCCCTGCCCCTTCTCTGCCTGCTGCTTTAGTGGCCTCCGCTCAGGTGTGGCCTGTGGTCCTGGGATGCAGGCAGCCCAGCAATCCCTTCCATCCCCAGGCATGAAGACCAAGCACGCACTACGCCACCATATGAAGCTGCACAAGGGCATCAAGGAGTACGAGTGCAAGGAGTGCCACCGCAAGTTTGCACAGAAAGTCAACATGCTCAAGCATTACAAGCGGCACACGGGTGAGCGGACCGCTGGGCCCTGCTCACTCTCTACCCTGCACCTCCTGGGGTGGGCACCCTGCATCTCTTCTGTCTGTTCAGACACTTGGCCCACTTCTGATAGATCCCTTGCTTTTAGTTTGTGGTATTGGGAATTGAACTCTCCACCATGTGCTTGCTAAGCAGGCACTGTGCCACTGAGCTCAGTAGCCCTCTCAGTGCACTCTAGGGGCAGGGCTGGCACAGCAGGCGGGGATCAAACCTTGGCCCCTGTGTCTGCCTAAGCAGGCTCTTTAATCTGCCGAGCTATCTGGCCAGATTCTTGCATCAGCATTTTGGTGTCATTTTCATTGTACAAATCTCTGCTCTATGGTCAAATTTATTCCTTGGTGTTTGGTTTGATTTTTTTTTTTTTTTTTGTACCTATTACAGATAAGATTATGTTTGTGCTTTCTCAGCCAACTTTTCTTTTAGTTTCACTCAGTCATTCAGCTGCCTACAGGAGCCTTGAACTTACCATCGTCCTGTCTCAGCCTCCCGCAGTGCTAGGATTACAAGTGTGCCCCGCGATGTTAATTTTAGTTATTTTGTATGTCAATTTCATATCCCACAACTTTCCTGAATTCCTCAGTTGTTACTGATGGGGTCCCTGCGGTTTTTTGTGCCTAGAAACAGGGGTCACGGGGCATCCTCTTAGTCCTCCTTGTACCCCTAGCCCCTCCACCTCTGACTCCAGCACTGAGAGGAGCAGTGGGCGTGAGCTCCCTTGTGCCGTCCCAGCTCTTGGAAGAAACCCTGAGCCCCAGATCCGAGTGCCTCAGCCCTTGTCATGCTGAGGAATTGGCCTGCAGTTTCGCGTCAGGTTTCCCAAGTGCTGTGCCTGCATGAGCTGAGATGCCAACTCCCACCCCGCCCTCCTCCCACAGCAGTGGTGGTGCATGCGAGCGAGTTGCATGGGCAGAGCCAGCCTTGTTTCCCCAGCAAAGCCCAACCTCGGCATCTGACCTTGCTGTGCCAATGGAGACTGAGTCACGGGCAGAGGCATGCAGCGTGGCCGGGCGCTGCTATCCCCTATGACCCCATGTTTGGTCCTGGTCCTTGTTTCTTTGTTTCTTGCCACTTGTCTGGGGTCTTTCATCAGGACTGTATAGCGTATAGACAAACGAACACTCGCAGACATTGTGCTGGGCTCCCTCATGTCGTCCTCAGCCTTCTCACACCTCCTCACTCAAACAGGAGCAGCCCTGCAGCACAGTTCTCCAAGACAGCTTTCTGATTGGACTGGGGCGGTGCCAGTGTTTTATATCATCTTCTTTCATCTTCTGGCTCCTTGGCTTCTCCTTGAGGTTGTGCAGCATAAGACATCTTTTCTATGTAGTTAAATTAAAATTCATGCCGAGTATAGTGGCATACGCCTGTGGACTCAGCACTTGAGAAGCTGATATAGGGGAGTCTAGCAAGTTCAAGGTAGTTTTGGCTACATAGTAAGTTCAAGGCCTGATCTACAGAGTTAGATCCTGTCTCAAAAACAAAAAATTTTTGTTGTTGAGGCTAGGGAGATAGCTCAGGGGCACAAGTGCCTGCCTGGCAAATGAAAGGTCCTGAGTTTGATCCCCGGTTCTGGAAAAAATTTTTTGTTTTGTTTTGTTTTTTGGTGGTACCAGGGATCAAACTCAGGACCTTGCACTTGCTAGGCAGTCACTTATGCCCCTGAGCTATATCCCTGGCCCCCAAAACAAAAAAAAAATTTTGAAAGAAAGGAAACAAAAATGAGCTTGTGTGATTCAGCTGTCTTTCCTGGCAGGGATTAAGGATTTCATGTGTGAGCTGTGTGGGAAGACTTTCAGCGAGAGGAACACGATGGAGACGCACAAGCTCATCCACACAGGTAGGGGGCGTGTGGGCGCAAGGCTGCAGACCTCTAGCGCCGGTGACAGTGCTGGCCTGAAGGGTGGAGGCTGCTGTGGCTTATCCTGGGCTAAGCCTGATCTGGTGGACGGCTGTTCCCGACGAGTGAGGCGGGTTCAGGGGCGGCGTGTGAGGCAGGTGCCCCATGGTGACCCCTTCTCTGTCCCTCTGCTGCTTGGGCTCTGCAGTGGGGAAGCAGTGGACATGCTCTGTGTGCGACAAGAAGTACGTGACGGAGTACATGCTGCAAAAGCATGTGCAGCTCACACACGACAAGGTGGAGGCGCAGAGCTGCCAGCTGTGCGGGACCAAGGTGTCCACACGTGCCTCCATGAGCCGGCACATGCGGCGCAAGCACCCTGAGGTGAGCTGGACGTGTGGGACCCTGGCATCCTGCTCCCCCACATACTCAAGCCCTGAGCTGAGATATGAGGAGGGGCTAAGGCAGGAGGCTCATAAGTTCTAGCCCAATCTGGCAACTTAGCCACTTAGCATCCAAATAAGACATTAAAGGGACTGGGAGCAGGGAGTCGCTTATGTGCAGGCCTGGGTTCAATCTGCAGTACTGCAAAAAAAACACAAAACTCAATCATGTCACTAATAAAATGTGCTTTAAAAGAGAGGAGAGGCTTTGTAAGTGTGCAGGGAATGAAGGAGCTATGAGCACATGGTGCCAGATCTGCCAGAAGTTACCCAGAACTTCTGTGGGTCACGAAAGCAAGCGGAGTGGACTGAAAACAGGTGTCACTTTTGCTGAGTGTGCTACTAGTGTCACAGATTTAGCTGCTCAGGGGAGGCCACAAGGAGCTATGTGTGGTAGAGCAGAGCTCCCTGGAACCTCATGTCTTCTGTCTTAGACTTAATGTGCTCAAGGCAGGCCAAGTGTAAATCCCTAGCAGCAGTAGCTGTTGTGTTTCGTATGCCCTACTGCAGGCCACATAGTACCTAGCTTTCCATTTCACTTTTGTTAACTGAGCGAAAATTAGTTGTGTTGGTACACACCTGTGATCCTAGCACTTGGGAGGCTGAGGCAGAAAGAGCTGTGAGCTCCAGCCTGGGCTGCTGAGTAGCTGCTGGGGTGAGGGACCCTTGAAGACAGGTGTTCATAATTCCCCAGCCTCCCCTGGTTGTCCCATGGTGAGTCCCCTCCCCTGCCACTCTCCGTAAGCCTGTCCCTTGAGTAGATGAAGTGTGCCTGTAACATACACAGGGGAGGGGATATGTGGATGGCTCTCAGGCAGGACCCTGAGGTGGCAGGAGGCAACAGTCACAGTATGAGTGTCACATGCCAGGGACAGTTCTGTGGCACTGGAGGGAAGGGAGGGGCACAGTGCTAAGAAACTTGGCAGCTGTGTGTGGCCTGCATAGCTGGGGTGTGCGAGCCAATCGCTACAACACAAGATGCTCTGCTGTCTCATTACCCAGCCTGCATCACCAGCCCAGGCTACAGGGGCTCAGGTGGCAGGAAGAATGCTCCCCACCACAGACAGGTGCACTGCAAGGACTGGAAAACTGGAAGCTGGGGTATGGGGTGGGGAAATGGGGTGCTTGGATGGTTCCACCCCCCATCCTGGGCAGAGTGGTCACCCACAGCATGTGTACCTCTGTAGGAGTGCCAGTACCAGTGCAGGTCCCTGTCCTCTCACCGCTCCACTGCTTCTACAGGTGCTCGCTGTGAGGATTGATGACCTGGACCACCTCCCCGAGACGACCACCATTGATGCCTCATCCATTGGCATTGTCCAGGTGAGCACAGTGAACAGCGCCAGTGGGGAAGTCTTGGGTGAACCAGGCAGCCGGAAGTCTGCCCCCTGCCCATCCTGGGCCATCTAGTGCCCTGGGTCAGGGTTTGTCTCCTTCCCAGGCCTTAAGAACATGCCAGAGCATCTGCTCAGTGCCAGTGAGCTCGAGATATTGAGTGCTGATATATTTCATGGTTTCCACAAAAGCTTAGTGTAATTACATGGTCCTTAGCCGAGTAAGTTTAGCTGTATCAGATGGACTTAAATCATAAAGTAACGAGTTTGGGAGGCTAAGGTAGGAGGATCGAGCTCAAGGCCCACCTGAACTGCATAGCGAGACCCTGTCTCAAAAAGACAGAGAAAGAAAGTAAGTAAGTAAGTAAGGGACAATCAATGCCTTTTTAACATTTGTGGTTTTTATCAGGCCAGGCCTGCAGTGCAGAATGACCAGGTTCCTCGTGGGGAGCTGGTGCATTCATTATTCTGTACTTCCTCCTCTCCTTCCCACCCTACCTCGGTCCCTTTCCTCTCTGCAAAGCATCTTTTTTTATTACAAAGAGCACATGTCCTGCTCTCAGGATCAGGGATCAGTTTGCACCTATGTGCCAAGAAGAAGGCCCTTGATGGCAGCTGCCAGGGTGGCTGGGCCCCAGGGGCAAAAGTGTGGACGTCCATGCCCAGCCATGAACCCCTAAGCTTTTTGCAGGTGTGGGAAGGGCATTCACCTTGACTGCTCGCTGGCCCAAATCCATACCCCCAGGTAGGACAAACTGTGAGGGTGGCACAGGGAGTGGGAGATGATGGGGTGACAAGAAGGGCATCTCAATATCCCCTGCCCTGGCCTCCATGCAGCCCCACAAGCCCAGCACCATGCTCACCTAGGTTGGAGGACTTGGCCATGGACATCTTGTTCTGGACACTTGGAAGAAAGTGTAGGTGGTAGTGCTCCATGGGCTCCACTTTCCTGTCCCGGAGATAGCACTATAGTCTTTGTGGTTGCGCCATTGAAATCTGGGTTGGCAAGATAGCTCAGCAGACTAAGCACCTGCTTAGGTAAGAAAGGGACCGGGGTTGGATCCCTGGCACCACATGCCATGCCAGCCCTGCCCCTAAATACACTGAGCCTGCCTGGGTGTGGTGGTGCACACCTGTAATCCCAGTGCTGGGGGTTATAGCTGAAAACAGGAAGGTCACTATGAGTCTGAGCTGCATAGTGAGACCCTGTACCAAATATATTTTTTAAAAAATTGAAATCCAAAATTTTTTTCTAAATAAATTAGTTTCAGCCATGGAGGAAGAAAACCTGTACTTGAAAGCATTTTCTTTCGTCTGAACTCCCCAGAACAGAAGCATGTCCTTTTCTCCAGTGGCTTTAAAAAGCTAGTTTTTTGTCCTAGAGCTCTGGCAGGCCTGAGCAATGAGTAATGTGAGAGTCTATCTCAAAATTTTGAAGAAATTAGGGCTCTAGTTCTATATGGATGCCCTGGATTCAATCACCAGTACCACCAAAAAAGAAAAATAGAAAAAAGCAAACTGGTTTTTAAGATGTTTGAGCACAAATCGCAGCCAGCACCACCACATGCAGCTGGGTGAGCTGACCGCTGGCTGAAACCAATCTCCCTGCAGCCTGAGCTGAGCCTGGAGCAGGAGGAACTGGCAGAAGGGAAACACTCGAAAGCTGCCAAGCGCAGCCACAAGCGGAAGCAGAAGCCTGAGGAGGACACTGGGGCACCTGTGCCAGAGGATGCCGCCTTCAGCGAGTACTCAGAAAAGGAGCCAGAGTTCACGGGCAGCGTGGGTGACGAGACCACCTCTGCTGTGCAGAGCATTCAGCAGGTTTGTGCAAAGTAGGTGCTCGCAGCTGGGAGAGCAGGCGCACAGCAGGTGTGAGTCCTCGTGTGCAAGACACTGCACACCTGGTGGATATGTAAGCTGTTCATGGCAGAAATCAACATTGGGGTGCTGGCGAGATAGCTCAGCGGTCTAAAGTGTCTGCTTAGGCAGGCTTAGGCAACCACAGGAACAGCGGTTCAATCCCCGGCACCACATGCTGCACCAGCCCCACCCCAGGGCAGACCGAACCAGCTATAACATAAAAAAAGGAAGTTTAAAAAATAGTTAAATTAAAAAAATAATAATAAAACAACATTGGGTTCCGATTTTCATATAAGCCTTGCTGCATTCCAGCTGTTAAATCCCCCATGGCACTGTTAATAGCAACATAATACCCTAGCATGTGAATGGATGACATCTCCCAGGCTGGGGATTGGAGTTGTTTGCAGTTTGGGACTTTTCAGGCCGTTTCCTGCAAAGCATGTCCCTTTACTACAGAAGGGCAGCCCTTGCATTTGTGGTCAGCTAGGGGCAGTCAGAGCTGTCCACTCTCAGGAACCTGCAGATAGGGCGCCAGGTGAAGCCTGGGATGCGCCCTCGAAGCCCACGTCCGTTAACAGAATCCTGCTTTGTGCTCAACCTGTTACTTCCAGTTTCCAGGCTTTGAGTTTTCCCCTGGACTGTTGAGTGCTGTGCACCTCTCATCCTTTGTAGTTGCCTACAGAAGGCCTTGCTTACCTGCCCTTGCATCGCCCGACACGAGCTGGAGCACTACTTCTGTGTCGTCTCTGGTGGGCAGATACGGATAGCATGGAGTTAGTGTGTCCCTTCCCACCCGCCCAGAGCTCAGGGCAGAGTGTGGAACAGAGAATCTGCTTCCCACCTTTCTCCTGCATGGCTTTCTTATCTTTCTAACTAGTGAGACTCATCTGATTCTCCATTCTGTGCCACTGCTTCCTGGAGTATTACTTCTAGCTTATTAGTTTTTTCTGCTAGATTCATTTTTTCCAGGGCAGAGTTGATTGGTTCCTCTTTCCCTGGAAGATGCTTACTTCTGCTTCACCCAAGTACACTGCAGCCCCAGCAGAACCAATTCAGTGTTGCTGTGTCTCTTCCAGGTGGTGGTGACCCTGGGGGATCCCAATGTGACAGCTCCATCCAGCTCTGTCGGTCTGACCAACATCACCATGACACCAATCACCACTGCGTCAGGGACTCAGTTTACTAACCTGCAGCCAGTGGCCGTGGGGCACCTCACTGCTCCTGAACGCCAGCTCCAGCTGGACAACTCCATCCTGACTGTGACCTTTGACACCGTCAGCGGCTCTGCCATGTTGCACAACCGGCCCAGTGAGGTCCAGATCCACCCGCAGCCTGAGGCCTCGAATCCGCAGTCCGTGGCCCATTTCATCAACTTGACCACACTGGTCAATTCTATCACACCCCTGGGGAATCAGCTTGGTGAGCAGCACCCACTCACATGGCGGGCCGTGCCCCAGACGGACGTGTTGCCCCCGCCGCAGCCCCCAGCACCCCCACAGCAGCCCACACCACCACAGGCTCAAGCAGAGCAACCACAGATGTACAGCTACTGAGCCGCTACGACAGCCCCAAGGGTGCCAGGAGGCTCAAGCTTGTTTGCTGGATACCAAAACACTGCATCGTAGGGAGGTTGACCAGCTTTGCAGAGCTGTCTCCACACCCAGCTCATTGGAGCCAGTGGAGCCACCCTGGCAGGCAGTTCAGAACTTGATGCCTGGTTCACATTACCAAGAAGGTGCAGTGGGTCAGGGCCACAGCTGGCCCCCCAAGGCCATGTGCCTGATGTTGAGCCTGAGGACCAGATGCAGGGAGAGAAGCAGGAATGGCACTGTGCCAAGAGGAACCCAGGTGTCTTGTTCTGTTTTCTTTAGAGCTCAGTTATTGTTTAAAGGCCACATGGCATCCACATGGACAGTACCACAGTGGACAGTTCTCATTGGGGATTTTTAGCATGAACAGACAAGCTAAGGGGACTTCTGTCCACTTCTCCAGAACATAAGTTGGGTCTCGTTTGTCAGGTGCCTGTAGGCCAGGGCCATGGGTGAGATGTACTGTGACAGTACGTGAGTAGGGCCTGCAGGCTTGACCTGGGCCAGAAGCCCATGAAGCCACCAGCACAGGCATGAAAGGCATCTTGGGTGTTCATTGGCTGACTTGAGTAGCTTTTTCTTCTTATTTTTTACTGTATTTCAACATGTGCTCAATCCCATGTTGTGGCCAGTGTGTGTTTAACTTGATGTGAACGTGACGGAGTCGTTTGCACTGTAGGTCAGGGCCCTCGTTGGGGTCAGCGTGGCTGTTGGCCAGGCCGTGGGCGAGGCTGAGCCTAGTGCTCTCTCTGCCCTATAGAGCTGCCTCAGGTTCTCTGCTGCAGAATGTATTTATTGTGACTGGAGCGCAGCTGCAGCCCCAAGCTAAGGACAGTGAGGAAATATGCATTTTCTTTCCATGTGGACCTTAGTTCCAAAGGTGGATGTGTTCGAAGACCAGCTTCCTTTAACAGTGTTGACAAGTTCAGCTCTTGCCAGGGGAGAAACGAAGTTGTTTCAGAAATGCACAGAACAGTTTCTTGGATGGCTGGAACTGGGCCGGGTTAGCTCAGCAGCAGAAACACTAAATGCCTCCTGGTGGGAGGGCACGGTAGGGACGCACATGTGTGTCCTGTGACCATAGCCAGAAGCACTGGACACCAAGGCAGAAGGAAGTGTGTTTGGATTGACCTGGTCCATCTTCCACACTATCCAAAAAATAAGGAACACTTACTTTATTTGTCCTTGGTCACTCTTTGTCCCCAGTCCTCTGTTATCTGGGACCCAAAAGAAGAGACAGTGAATGGGCAGCACAGCTGGGAGTGTGTACAGCAGTGCACACACTGGGGAAGCTGAGGCAGGAAGATTGCTGCGAGTCAAAGGCCAGCCTGGGCTACATAATGAGACTGTGTCTCAAAATAAAATAAGCAGTGGGTGAGCCAGCTGACGGTGCTGTGAGAGGGCGCTGGTGTGACGCCAAATGCAACTTTCTCCACACTTCACTCCGCATAACAAGCTATTGAGGATGGGGCAGGAATGTGTGTTGTTTGTGCTTTCCAGAGCATGGAGGTCTGTGCTCCCACATGGGGGCTGGGGCTGTAGGACCAGCGTGGGGGCCCCATCGCTGTGACTGCACAATCCATTCCCGTCCCCGTGGAACTCACAATGGGTGGCTGTTTGATTTTTTTAATTTATAATTATTTTTATGTTATTTATGTATATAACAAGCTGCTTTTAACATCCTACTTTCACAAGCAAGCTCAGGCTAGGGATGATTTCTTTTCTGAAATATTGTCTCCACTTTCCAGACCCAAGTAGTCCAGGCAGCCATGGAATCAACAGGTGACCCAGGGCTCTGGGATATTTTTGTAGAGTCAGTGAAGGTTTCTCTTGGCATCTGCAGAAGTTCCAGGGCCAAGGACCTAGAGAGGAAGCCAGAAGACCTGGGCCTGGCTGAAGCCTTGCTAGCATGTGTCTTTTTTTCCTTTTCCTTCTGAAACAGGCTTTCTGGGAAGTTTTATTTTTTTAAAGGAGTCATTTTTGTGCCTAGAGTAAGGCCATGCCAGTGTTTTCAAAGACCCTAATTTAGGTTGCGAGGCCCGTGCACTGTCCCTGTCTGCTTACGCACACGTGGGCATGGTGCTCCAGGAGCTGAGTTCTCTGAGGTACTGTGGACATGCAGGGTCATACTGGGGTTCCTTCCGAGGCTGGCGAGGTTGTCTTGCAGCAGGTGCTATGGTTTGCATACAAGAAACTGGACAGCAAGGAACAAGGCACTCCTCAGCCCTCAGTCACTGGTGGTATGCAGTTCTGAGCATGGTCCACTGTGTCCCGCTGGCCAGTGTCACTTCCCTAACCGAGGAGCACCTGGACAGAGGGTGGCCGGGCCACTCTCCCACCCGAGTCCATGTCCAAGGCTTGATCCAAGATGAAAGGATGGATTCCTAAAGGAGGGAATTAGATTTAGTTGTGTGGCCAAGGCGTGCTGTGAGGCCACCTCGGTTATTACTGGTAAACCATAAGGTTCCTGTCCACCCAGGGAATGGTGGGGCCATGGTCACATGCGTGTGACTGGCATCTGCAGGCAGTGTGGGAACAGCTGCAGGCCGGGGATGGAGCGTTGTCTCAGGGAAATGCTGCGTGCCAGGCTCCCTCCGTGACAGTAGAAAGCCGCTCTGGGGACTCCGCTGGGAGGCAGGGCCCATACACCTTCTGTGTCTCTCCGATCCATGCCCAAGGGCTGAGGCACTTGGCTTCCAGCTATAGGCAGTGTCTGTGATTTCCTGTGGGGTCTTGAACAGCGTTCAAGCTGTACTTCCTGTCACATGGATTATATAACGGTAATAAAAGGTGCTGTGACCTGTGATTTCCAACTGCTGGTCTGTGTTCAGCTGCCTCTTGGGATGGTGTGCTCCGTGATGAATCGTGATGGATGATTGCTTTTTTTTTTGTATTTTTTAGGGAAGGGTCTACAGGGTGTTCAGGGTCTCGTTACTAGATCAGACTTGTAGTGATCCACCTGTTTACAACCTCCCAAGAGCTGGGATTACAGGCATGTGCCACTACACCCAGTGTCTCAGCATGCCCTGGGGAGCAGGACCCACCTGGCAGGCCCGGGGATCAAACTCTTGGCCCCTGTGCTTGCTTGCAGGTGCTTTAATCTGCTGAGCTATTTAGCTATCCCTGTGATGGGTGCATTTGATGAAGTCTTAATTTTAAAACCTTATTACAGTAAAGGGCACATTGCCACAAATCCCCTCGGAGTCCTCCCCTTCACTTCCCACATACTCCTTCCACTGTCCTCACCCTTCCTGCAGCAGCTCTGGAGTCCTCGTTCCTGGGTGTCTTTAGCTGCACTGTCCTGGCTGCCATGATGGCCTGACTTGTGAAAGACACATCACCCTCACAAATCCCCCAGCAGACCTCCCTGTTGCTTTAAGCACACTGATCTGTTTTCGCAGTGAGCCTGTTCTTGTAATAAGTCTTTAAGTTGAAAGGGGTTCACTGTATTTTTTCCTCACTCCTGGAGCCCAAGAATGCTTCCAGTTCCTGTTGTCGGTAGCATCTCCAGTCCACCTCAGGGCCCCAGTCCCACTCCTGGGAAAGGTCTGGCTCAGCTGAAATGGTCCTTGAGATACTGAGGTGTGGAGCTTTTCTGGGGACCATGCAGAGGGCGGACAAGCCATCTGTAGTCTTTTCTATGTTGCTTAAATCAATCAAGGACTGGGCACAAAAAGCAGACAAAGGAGCCTTTCCTGGCCTGAGGCTTGGAGTGGTTGCTGCTTGATCAAACTGTCTCCAGGTCCTTTGGGATGGAGGGGTCCTTTGCAAGTTAGGGGACACGTGGCTGTCCTATCTTCAAGGATCTGCATCCCGAAGTCCTCTATGAGTTGGAGCTGCTCATCATGCAGCAGGAAGGTGGTGGCGGCTGCTGCTTCTGTCTGCATGTGACACTCAGCTGGCACTGGCTTGGGAAACACAATGGGCCCCTGTGAATCACTGCACCCCAGTCATGGACAGTGAGGACACATAAAGCAAGTCTTAAGACAGCCCCACACGTGGGGGCAGCTGGGTCCTGTGGCACAAGGAATGCACAGGGGGCGTCGTCATGCAGCCCAGAACTGTAGCTTGGGCAGGGGTCAGTTGTACCTGTCTGCTTATACACACAGGGTACCCTGGGCTCCATCCTGCCCAGGCCACCTGCCTTGTCTGTGTCCTCAGTGCTGGTGGCCCCTTCCCACAACAGTCCAGCTCATTGCTTCTCTCCAAGTTAGCCACACATCTGAGGGCAGCACTGTGGAGGATGAGAAGGAGTTCTCAAGTCCAGACATGCCATGGCAGTGCCCCAGGAGGCCATTTCCCTCCGCTTCCATACTTCCTGTTGTCCCAGAGGCTTCAGAATGGGGGCACCCCTCCCATGGTGGTCACTGTCACAGTTTCAACTCGGTCTTCCACCTCTTGCTGCCCAAACCACACTTCCCTGTGCCCAACTCCACCAGGTGCCAGGCTTAGCCCAGCGTTTCAGCCCAGTGTCTTTAGAGCTGGGGTCCCGTCTGCCTGTGCCTACATCAAACTCAGCACCTTGCAGAGTGCAGACCTTGCCACCCTCTTATCTCCCTGGGCTCAAGGTTCAGACCCCTGACAGCCAGCACCATCACCCTCCCTCACACAATGGCCCTGTCAGGGTACCTGTCCCTCTATGTCACTCACAACTGCCTTGGGCCCCCAGGCGCCCTCTGTGTGCTCCCCAAGGCTGTGGGAGGACTCCATAGGCCTTCAAGGCTGAGGTGAGGGCTGAGGTCTAGGCTAGGGTTAAGTCGAGCTGCTCCCCCTCTGCCCTGCATCTGCTACTCTTGCGGACCTCCCCAGCAATGGGTCAGCCTACTTGTTTCTCCTCTCAGAAGAGGAACTGCAGCCACAGAGGTTTCTGTAGGGGAAGGGAATCTGGATGTTTCCCAGGATACCTGGGAGCACTCCCCGCCCCACCTGCTTGCTACCTGTCTGACAGCAACCTGTGCATGATTTCCGTGGCACTCACAAGTGGCCGAGAGCCAGGCTTCTCATGGCACCCATCTCTGCATCTCTCTAGGCCTCCCATTTTTCCCAGGCTGGTTCAGCTTAGCCCCCAGACCTGTCCTATGCAGGCAGGCAAAGATGAAGGTGCCCAGGGGCCTGCCTGGGGCTCACAAGGAACATGGTGCTCTGTGCTGAGTATGCCAGGTGATTAATAAGTGAGATGGTAGGGCATACCATGGGACCTTAGCTGGGTGAAACCAGCATCTCTAGGCATGACCCCAGTGAAGGGCAGTGTGCTCTGGGGGGCAGGAAACCTCAAGGGGAGCCATGCCTTCACTGCAGCCGATGCCTCCAGAGGTAGGGCAATGGGAGCCCTGGCAGATGGACCTAGGCAGAGTCCAGAAGACAGAGCTATGCAGTGGCCAGAAGTGACCGGCAGGGGGCACGCTAGACTCTCAGGCACCCTGACTGTGCCTGAGAAGGAAAGCCCCTATTCTGCAGCCAGAGGGGCCAGAAATTAGGATAGAGCTGTTAGGAGAAATGCTGCACCCAAAACATGAGAAGTCCGATAGTCTGCACAGATCCCACCTAGCAACGCTTAAAAGCAAACCATGAGAGAGTAAGTCTCAAGGCTCCAGGCAGGAAGCAACCAGGTAAGGACCACAGCACCGATTTCCCTGCTTAGGCCATTGCCTGTCCTGCACATCCAGCTGTCACTCTGTGGCTTGCACACGTGGGTGTAGTGAGCTGTCAATAAAAACAAAAAGTGAAACAGAAGTGGAAACACTATAGTATAAATAACAAAAACGCAATTTTATTTTTTATTTTGTTTTACTTTTTTGGCACTGGGATTTGAACCCACCACCTTCCCACTGAACTACACCTTCAGCTCCTTTAATTTATTTCAAGGCAGGGTCTCATGAAATTGTGGCCCTCCTGCCTCAGCCTTCCAAGCAGCTGGAACTATGGGCACCTGCCACCATGCGCAGCTCTCAAGAATACTTTTATTAAAATATTAGAAAGATAAGACTGCACCCAATAAGCTGAGCTGAGTCCCAGAACAAGGTCAAGAGTGATTGTAGGAATACAAAAACATGGAGTGCTCAGCAGGATTCTGGTCAATCAGAATTCTTAGAAAAAAAAGAGAGAAAATCTAACCCATGGAGAGGAGTTAAATCACCTACCCAGAACTAGGGATAGAAGGATGCTAAGAGAGGGATCATTTCTCTCCTGTGCTCAACTCCAGAGGAAAGGCTGAGCAAGATACAGGTGTGGCCAGCATATTCTTTAAAAGGCAAATCTAACTGAACTCCTACAGATGAAAACTTCTGTTATGAGATGAAAAATACTAAGGGTCATTTTAATGACAGTTCAGTTGTTATAGAAGAGAAATCAGGGGCTGGGTGTGTGGGTCAGTGCACTGCAAAAACCTGGATTTGATCCCCAGCACTAGAAGAAGAAGAGGAAGAGGAAGAGAGAGGGGAGGAAGGGAACGGGGAGGAAAGGAAAGGAGAAGGGGAGGAAAGGAAGAAAGAAGGATGAAGTGGAGGAGAAAAGGGAGGGAGAAGAAGAATAAAGAAAAAAGAAAAAGAAATCTGTAGATTTACAGCCATAAAAAGTGAACCAAAACCAGGTTTAGTAGGGCACACTGTAATCCTAGCACTCCAAAGGCTGAGGCAGGAGGATTCCTGTGGGTTTGAGGCCAGCCTTGGCTTCACAGTGAAATCTTATCTCAATAAACCAAAAAAATACTTTTTTAAAAAATGAAATACAATGAAAGAGAGCTGGAGTGTGGCTGACGGTGAGCTCAGCATGCGTGAACATGGGATCACACTGAAGGAGTGAAAGAAAGGTGGAAAACACGCAAAGGAATAGCGAGCAACATCTTCCCATGTTTGGTAAAAGCTATTCATGTTCAAAAAGCTCAGTGAGGCCCAAGCACTAGAATCATAAAGAAAATGTTGTCTAAGCATATAATAATTTAGAGATTGTTTGCGGTACTGGAGATTAAACTCAGGACCCTGCACTTGCCAGGCAGGCACTTACTCTACCGAGCTATCTCCCCAGCTCATAATCAAGAGATTTGAGGCCAGTGATAAGAAGATAAGCTGAAGTCATCCTGCAGCAAGGCTGGTGATGTCCAGAGGCACAAAGACAACAATGGCTGTCAGAACCCACTGTGGAAAACAACCCAGGAAACAGCTGAGTAGCACCATAAAGCGTGGAAAGCTTTCTAAACGAAACCTGTTTACACAAGATATAGCACCAAGAACCAACAAGTGGAATCAAATCCAATCCAAAAGCTTCTTTCCTGCAAAGGAAACAACCAGCAGACCGAAAAGACAACCTGCAGAACAGAAAAATGCTGTCAGCTGCTTCTCAGACAGAGGACTAACATCTAGAATACATGAAGTTCTCAAAAACTTAGACCACCTGAAACAAAAGATCTAATCAGAAAAATGGACAACTGAAATGAATAAATACTTCACAAAAGTGCAGACAACCAATAGACATATACAAAATGGTCAACATCTCTGACCTTCAGAGAAATGCAAATTTAAACAGCACTGAGATTCCAACTTGCTTCAGAAAGAATGGCTACCATCAAAAAATCAGATAACAGCCAGTGCTGGCATGACTACAGGGGTGAGGGGAGAGGGAAGGAGTCCTTCTATATTGCTGGTGGGAATGTGAACTAGTACAACCACTCTGGAGATCAGCATGGAAATTCCTCAAAAAACTAAAATTAGAAATTCCATCTGACCTGGCTAATCTCCTTCTAGGTATCATCCCAAGAGATTTAAAGACAACGCATTGCAGTGATCCATGTGCACCCATGTTTATCGAGCACAGCTCATAACAGCTCAATCTGGGAAGTGGCCATGTGTGCACTGACTGATGGATGGATAAAGGAACTGGGGTGTTTACACCTTATGGAGTGCTTACTATTCTGCCATAAAGGGGGATAAACCAGTCATTTGTAGGAAAATGGTTGCACCCTGAGACCATTTAAAATGAACTAAATCAACACACATGGTTAAAATCCAAATAGCTTTTCTTATATGAGACACTCAAAGTCTAAATAAAGACAAAAGAAAAGAAAGCAAACAGGAAGTAGGGAGATGGATCTTTCTTAAATGGAAGGCCATCAAGAGATGGTGGGGATGGAAAGAGGATGCAGCTGTGCTCTGTGAGACACTGGCTCCCCGTGAGGAAGGCAGACCTTCTGCCATGCACCTGGGTGCTCACAAAAAATAAAAACTGAAAAGTGTTGAAAGCAATGGCCAATGTCAATTCCATACCCAGCCAAACTGTCTCTCAAATGAGAAGCCCGAGTAGAAACCTTGCCCAGACTGACAAAGCTTGGGAGATGTGCAGCCCAGGTAGCTTCCAAGGGTCAATAGTTGGAGAGGAGCTGACACCAAGCAGAAATCTGCATCTATGCAAAGACAGGAGAGCAATGGACAGTGGAGGTGCATGCAGAAATGTGTAAGACTTCATTTTCTCATTGTGGAAAGCACTGAAGCCCTGAATTGTTTGTTTGTTTGTTTGTTTTGAGACAGGGTCTTGCTGTGTAACCTAATTGGGCTCAAATTTGCAATGATCCTTCTGCCTCAGCCTCCTGAGTGACGGGATTATAGGCATGTGCCACCAACCCAGCTGAAATTCTTGGCCAGACATGGTACACACCTGTTGTGTTAGCTACTAGGGAGGCTGAGGCAGGCGGACTTGAGTCTGAGGCCAGCTTTGGCACCATGGTGAGACCCCTTGTCAAACAACAAAAACAAAATGAAATACAAGTCTCTGCTCTGGCTTTCACACTGCTCACAGCTTCCATAGGCCCTGGTGAGGACAATTGTATGCCTACCTATCCATGGAGCAGGTCACACATCCTACTGCTATGGAGAGGACGTCACTGCCAGTCAGCATGGGTGGTGAAGTGGGTCAACAGTGGCAGCAGCTCATGCTATCTGCAAGCTGTACGGTTGGATTTCATGTCTGTACCTGCCTGCCCCAATACCCAGGCACTGGGCTTTTACTCCATATCCAAAAGGAATGTCAATATGGGTTGAACCCCAAACAAGTGTTTACCATCACGACAAGTTTCAAAAATCTTATTAAAGAGCCAGGTGTGGTGTCACACACCTGTCATCCCAGCCCTCAGAAGACTGAGGCAAGACAGTCACGGAGAGTTTGAGGCCAGCCTGAGCTACATAGTGAGACCCTATCTTAAAATAATAAAGCAAACATACAAACAAAATGAAAGAAACATAAACAAAGGCCAAAAACAATTCATGTAACTCCTGGCCTGCGAGGTCTGGACAGCCACCTCCCACACACAGTCATGACTGAAAGGGCTCCCTGCTGGGTCTGAACAAGGTGGGCCCAGCTCCTGGCATTGTTCCCCTCCCCTTCAAAGGGCAGTTCAGGGTATTTCAACCCCAGCCATTACCAGCAGAAGCTGCTAGGAGGATCTGTATATGAGTCTCTATGGGTATTGCTCTGGGATAAGTGCCTGAGAGTACAATCACTGAGGTCTTATTTGATTTTGTTAGGGGGATATAGTTTTGAGACAGTCTTAGGATGGCCTCAAACTCCTGGTGATCCTCCTGCCTCAGCCATCATGCCTGGCACTAGGAGACAATCATGAAACTATCTGGTCATCAACATCAGGCTATTTGAGAAGTGGTTTTCACTTTCAATGTGACTAATATTAGAAGGTGGTTAAAATTATCCAGTGAGTACTCTAGAAACAAAATATGAAGTCTAACATCATGATTTAAGGAGATAAGAAAAAGAATTTCCCAGCAGGATAGGATTGTAAAGAGGAAAGACTCCCACCCACTTTGATTTTAAACCAGATTATGTTCTCCATGTTGGGGCAAGACCCTCTTCTGTGGTCACAGAAGCCTCGACACATCAAGCAAAGAAGCGACTTCGTTGTACCCACTTGAGACAGCACCTGAAATTTCTGCATGCTGATGAGACTTGGAAATCCTAATCCCTGATGATATGATCCCGTGGACAGGATCACAGATTAATTATTTCTTTCTGTTTCAGTTATAACTTTTGTTCTTGGTCAGCAAATAGTGAAACATGGTCATTGAAGCCCTTTGGGCCTCAGCTGTCTAAGTGAATAATGGCATGAGGTGGTTCAGTAGAAAACAGTTCTTCATGAGAAATAGTCTCTGTTATGTTAAATGATCACTCAATAGAAGTGAGAAGACACTTTTATTTGTCCTTCTCATGTAAGACTTTAAGCTTTCTTTCTTTCTTTTTTTTTTTTGAAAGGGTCTCACTGTGTAGCCCAGGCTGGCTTCAAACTCTCAGTGATCCTCCTGCATCTGCCTCCTTTGGAGGACTGGGATTATAGGCCTGTGCTACCATGTCTGGCTATGTTTTTTGTTATTTTCTTAATTTGAAAGGTAACAGCAACCACAACAAATAGACTTCGGGGCTCCGCTCCTGTGTGGCGTTGGTGTCCGGCTGTGGGTGGGCCCAAATTGCATGGCCTTAGAGGGAGCCCAGGCTTAAACGTGTGAGCAGATCATTCACCTTGGTGATCAGAGCTGACCCCACTGGGCGCAGCCTCGCTCTTGGTTGGTGGCCCAAGCCTCGACTGGAACCTGCCTTGGGTTCCAGACTCTCGACTACTGAGTCAAGTCTCCTTCTCAGTTCACAATGCATGAGTTTTACAGCCTCTGCCTTCTGTTCCAGGGCCTTTATATGCAGCCCAGAGTGGAACCGTGGTTGGACTGCCCTGACATAGTTTATTGTGTCATGGAGGAGGAGACTTTCATCATGAAGGCTTGTGCCCCGCGTGGGACATCTCAACTTCCAGCCTTAGGCCCCTGAGTGCCTCTGCTCTCAGCCCATTATGGTCCTCTCCTACAGATGGATCAGGTGTGTCCTTTTTCTTAGTTGAGTAGTTCTCCACCTTGTCAGGAGCCTGTGGATTTATACTGCAGATCCTTGAGGGTTCTTGCAGGCAAGGGCTGCATGTGACAGTTGACAGAGATGGTCTGGTCTCTTTAGGACTGGTGCTGTGGATGGCGCTGGTCCTGGAGCGCTTCATGGACAGTATGTGTGGTCTCGGAGCAGCAGCTTCAGGAAAACAGCGGGTCTGGGGCTTTTGTTCCTTCTAACCCATGAAATGTTCTTAAGAAATAGTTCTCTGTGCCACGTTCAAATGGGTCAAAGAGGAGCTTGGAGGCTGAGGAACCACAGGAAAGTGCTTCCATCCACACCTGTATCTGATCTGAGGCTAATCCTAGACAGAGGGACAGACAGACACAGGATGCAGTGTGCTAGGGACAGCATGGAGCCAAGTTGGACATCAAGGAGTGTGGAGTCCACATCCTTCCCTCACACAGATGTGAGCAGGGCACAAGAAAGAAATGTACAGCAAGTACGATTCCCACAGACTTGAACCAAGTTGGCAATGCAGAGAGGCCAGGGCCATTGTGTCCTCAGGCTGTAACAAAGTCTCTTCCTGGGGACCCCTGCTGACCTCAACACAAAGCTGGCCAGTGAGGGGAAATGCACAGTGGGGGTGGAGGGCTTTTTCTCTTTAATAATATTGCACCTTGAAGTGATTTTAAGAAATGTTCAGACACTGTATCATGTATTGTTAAAACAGAAGGAGAGAAGCAGATCAGAAATTGGCATTTTGTGGGCTGGAGGTGTGGCTCAGTGGTACAGCTCTGGCCTTGCATGCACAAGGCTCTTAGTTCCTTCCCCAGCACCACAAAAAAGGGGGACAGAGAGAAGTTGGAACCTTTACAAAGCATTTGAGTTTTTAAAAGAGAGCTGTGGCATTTGGTCTAACCCATGAAATGTTCTTAGGAAATAGTTCTCTGTGCCAGGTTCAAGTGGGTCAAAGCGTGGCTTTGAAGATGCAGAGCCATAGGAAAGCATTTCTTTCTGTTTCTAATCTGTAGCAGTCCAAGCCTTTCCAGCCCCTACAGCTCTGCAAATTCTTCAGTGATTGGGGCTGTCTCTGCCTGTTGGGTATGGAGAGTGATTGCACTGAGAACCTTGGGGCCACCAGCTGCAGTGGGCTTTGGATCTTGGTGTAACTCTGGGTTCCCGGAGGTTTCCTTCATGTTGACAAGTCAGGGGCATTTTTGGAGGGGGTCACGGCCTCGCTGGGTGCTACAGGGATAATGGCCAGGAGAGAGCTCAGCACGAACTTTGGAAGCCTCTGCTCCCAGGGCCTGCTGACCTGCACGTGGGTGGTGCGGAGTTCAAGGCCCCACCAATTTAGGGGCCCAACAGTCTCGAGATTGCCACTACATTGGAATGGGCCCAGATGACCTGGCTTTCCTGCTCAAATAGGAGGCCTGTGTGCATAGAATGCCGTAGGGCTGGGCAGTGTGTGCCTGGGTCTGCGGGGCATAATGAAGTCTGTGGCTCACCTCCCTGTGATTCCAATATGTGAAGCCCTAGGCCAGGTATAGTGACGTACCTGTCATCTAGCACTCAGCAGGCTGAGGCAGGAGGACTGACGCAAGTTTGAGGCCAGCCTAGACTGTAGAGTTAGTTCTCCCTGAACTCAGAGAAACCCTGTCTCAAAAAAACAAAAGGAATAAAATAAAGTAACATAA
Organism: Capromys pilorides; assembly: GCA_004027915.1. Lineage (NCBI taxonomy): Eukaryota > Metazoa > Chordata > Mammalia > Rodentia > Capromyidae > Capromys > Capromys pilorides. The sequence goes on along the minus strand of PVKN010005870.1, from coordinate 1,283 downwards.
AATAGTCTTATTGAAAGAATATTGCTCTCATGAGATGTGTGGGAGGTAATAAAAGAATATTTTCTTCTATGAAATCACACACACACACATATGCACGCGCGCGCACACACACACGTACATACACACTTCCTCCAGCTCAAGTTTGAAATTTCCATCTAGTATTTCAGGATAGATTTTTGTCTTTTTTTTTTTTTTCTTCAGATTTTTGTCTTTGATGTTCACTTAGTTTGCCTGTGCAAATGGCTGTGTCACATGCGTAACTACAAAACAGCTTGAAGTAGCTCCAGAAATATTCGCTGATTCACTCTTGCGATTTTAAGCATTTCTTTTTTTCTATCTCTATTCAGCTCTGTGTATGTGGGCCTTCTGGCTATTTGCTTTTCTTTCACATAAATTTGATGACCTACAGAATGAGCAAAAAATTGTGCCAGCTATTACTCAGACAGAGGACTGACTGACATTTAGGAGATATGAGGAACTCAAAAAGATTGGACTGCCCAAAGTAAAAGACTCGGTTACAAAAAGAGCAGACACTTCGTTGAAGAAGTACAGCCAATAAATTCAGGAAGAGGTGCTTGATGTCACTGGCCAGTAGAGTACTGCAAATGAAAGAACACTGAGATCTCATCTCAGGCCCAGAGAGAATGGCCTGCAAGAAATCAGATAATAGCAAGTGCTAGCGAGGCTGCCAGGGAAAGGGGACCCCTCTGCACTGTTAATCAGAAGGTAGCCCACGACAACCACGGTGGCAATCAGTATGGAGAGTCCTCATAAACTAAAACTTGAAGGTCCACTCCATCTAGCTATTTCCCTTCTAGGTATCTTCCCAAATAAGTTAAAGACCTCAGATTATGATGAGCCGCACACATCTGTTTATAGCAACACGGCTCACAACAGCTGGAGCTTGGAATCAGCCTCTGTGTCCCTCAGCGGATGAAGGATAAACAAACACGTTGTTTACACGGTGCATAGTACTGCTCCGCCATAAAGCAAGATAAGCTTGAGTCCTTTGAAGGAAACTGGATGCACCTTGAGAGCATGATGTTGAGTGAAATAAATTAGACATGCAAGCTTAAACGGTGTGTGGCTTCTCTAAGATGAGACACGCAAAGTGTAAATAGTGAGCAAATAAAAGACAGATAACACAAAACAGAGGTCGATCTCTCCCAAATAAGAAGGGGACTAAGAGATGTGGGGGGCAGAGGAGAGGGGAGAGGACACACAAAGAAGGAAGTCATATGACATGCATGTGCCAGCTCACCACTAAGAATGAATCGTCATGT
>PVKN010005869.1:9155-29849 GCA_004027915.1 Capromys pilorides | reverse complement strand
GGGGGGGGATATGTCAGTTCTAACTCCTACATAAACCTTCCCAGGGCTGGCAAGATAGCTGGGCAGACTGTGTCTTAAAAATTAGATATATGGGGGCTGGCAAGATGGCTCAGTGGTCTAAAGCGCCTGCTTAGGCAGCCATAGGGACTGCGGTTTGATCCCTGGCACCACATACTGCGCCAGCCCCATCCCCAGGGCAGGCTGAGCCAGCCAGAACACAAATAAATAAATAAATGAAGTTTAAAAATAAAATAAACTTTAAAAAAAAATTAGATATATGGAGGGAAGGAGAGAGAGGGAAAAAGCTAGGTAGGTAGGTAGGTAGGTAGAGAGATAGATAGATGATGGAAGGATAGATAGATAGACAGATAGATAGGGCTAGGGTATCCCTAACGTCACAAAAAATAGAGAAAACAAAACCAAACTCTTATAGGATTAGGTACTATCTGTTCTCTCTGATATCCTCCTTGAACTGAATGTTTAGCTCAATTATTCACAATTATAGGCACCTGTTTAGGCAAACACAGGGACTGGGGTTTGATCCCCGGAACGCCATGAGGAGCTGGCCCCACCCCTGGGCGCACTGAGCTGGCCACTGAGACTAGGCATGGTGATGCACACCTGTAATCCCAGTGTTGGGGCAGCTGAAAACAGGAGGATCACTACGTGTCTGCATCGTGTAGAGACCCTATACAAAGTACATAAAAAAGATAAAACCTTCCCAACCAGAGGGATGGGGAGATAGTTCAGTAGGATAAGCACTTCCCAGCAAGCGCAGGGTCCTGAGTCCAATCCCTGGTACTGGGGGGTGGGGGGGGGAAGGCCAGGGAGATAACTCAGGGGCACAAGCACCTCCCTGGCAAGTGCAAGGTCCTGAGTTCAATACCCAGTTCCGCCAAAAAGAAAAAAAAAAAAAAAATGGGGCTGGCGAGATAGCTCAGCAGCCTAAAGCGCCTGCTTAGGCAAGCTTAGGCAACTGCAGGGATCACTGTGCCATCCCTGGCACCACATGCTGTGCCAGCCCCACTCCCAGGGCAGGCTATACCAGCCAAAACATAAACCTTCCCAACTGGGCATGGTGGCACATGCCTGTAATCCCAGCACTTGGGAGGCTGAGGCAGGAGGATCTGTGTGAGTTTGAGACTAGCCTGGGCTACAAAAGTGAGCTGAAGGCCAGCCTGAACAACATAGCAAGACTCTGTTTCACAAAGACAAAAAAAAAAGACCTTCCCAGTCATAGTAGATATCTCTCTATAAAGAAATATGAGCTCAGCCCACGCAATTTAGTGAGTTAGTGAGACCCTGTCTCAAAAATTAGATACGTGGATGGGCCGGGGAGATAGTGCTGTGGCACAAGTGCCTGCCTGGCAAGTGCAAGGTCTTGAGTTTGAACCCCAGTCCCACCAAAAAAAAAAAAAAAAAAAAAATTAGATACATGGAAGGAAGGAGATAGGAAAAAAAGGGTAGGTAGATAGATACATGATAGATAGACAGACGGACAAATAAACAGGGCTAGGGTATCCCTAGCATCACAAAAAATAGAGAAAACAAAACAAAACCTTTGCAGAGTCAGGCACTGTCCTCTCTGGATCCTCCTTGAACTGAATGTTCAGCTCAATCCTTCACAGTTATAACTGTTCCATAAAGAACAGCTAAATAAAACAATAATTAGCTTCATGCAGGAAAGAATTTTCTCTAGAAATGCCTACAGGAACAGGTCCATTTCCTTTTCTTAGAGAACAACAACCGAAGAGCTCCTTTATTCCATATGCTGGGAGTCAAGCCCAGGCCTCACGAATGCTACGTAAGCGCTCTACTACATCCCTAGCCGCTTTTTTCTTTTTGAGTGGGGGAGGGGAAGGGGTACTGAAGACTGAACTTTTTTTTTTTTTTTTTTTTTTAATCTTTTTGAGACAGGGTCTCACTGTGCAGGTCAGGCTGGCCTTGAGCTCACTTCTGTAGCCCAGGCTGGTCTTGAACTCACACCGATCCTCCTGCCTCAGCCTCCCAAGGGCTGCGATTACAGGCGTGCGCCACCACACCCGCAGCTACGACCCTTTTCCTGTTACAGGTTCTTTTTATTTATTTATTTATTTGTTTGTTTGTTTGCTTGTTGTGTTTATTTGTTTCTTTATTTATTCATTTTGTGGCTGGCTCAGCCTGCCCTGGTGGTGGCGCTGGCGCAGCATGTGGTGCCGGGGATCGAACTGTAGTCCCCACAGTTGCCTGAGCCCTCCTAAGCAGGTGCTTTAGATCACTGAACCATCTCGCCGGCCCTGTTACAGGTTCTTAAAGAAGTGCTGAAAAGGCTTCTAAGTAGGCTTGGGAAAGGCTTAGAATCACTTCAAACCCAAAAATTAGAGAACTACAGTAGCAATTCTTTTTTTTTTTTTTTTTTTTTTTTTTACAGTAGCAATTCTTATCCTCCCACGTTACACAGGAGAAAGCTGGGGCCAGAGAGCAGGGATGTGTCCTGGGGTCACACAGCCATGCTGGCCAACAGAACAGAGACTTGCACTCAGGTCCAAGTGACAGGTCACCCTCATCCTTACCACCGACCAGACCTTAAGATTTCTCATGTATTCAAATTTCCTTACAATTCTGCGAGGGATTTTGCTTTCGTAGGTTGGAAAGCAGAAAAACCAGAGGTGAAGTGACTTATTATATCCAAGCTCTGGCAGCTAGCGTAGACCCACAGTCGGAACGCGAACAGCCTAATTTACACAAGTTAGTGATTTCATTCAATGACATAAATTATCACATTTCCAATGGAAGCTCATACAGAAAAAAATCAATTTCTTAAGATGAGGTTATAAGCTTTCCTTGATTAGGCCACAAGAATAGTCTAAACTTCCTTATTTCTTTTGTTGCTTAAAACTCAAAAACTCAACCTCCACAGGTCATCCTGCCTTAGGAAAGCCCCGGCCACTCTGTTCCCACCCAACCTATCCGTTGACTAGGGTCAGACCCACCTCAGAGGCATAGGAATCATTGTCTTCAGCTCGGTAAGGCCTGAAGCTCCAAGAGGAGTCAACCTTAGAGTCCAAGTCGCCAGTGCGGAAGGCCTCTCGGATTCTGGGCTCCCATTCCGGCGGGTCCCTGAAGTCAGGGGGCTATACCGGGAGGCATAGGCAGAAGGAAACAAAGACAATCATGGGGAGACAGACACCAAAGGGCTGCCATATACAGCTCTCAATCCAAACCCTCAGGCTCCCAAAGAGGCTCTGACCACTGATGGGAGGGCGGCCCCACGTGGATTTATGTCAGCAGTCCCAACAGTCAGTCATTACCTTGCTAAGGACCAGAGCTGCCACTCAGTATTTGTTGAAAAGATGAATGAGCAGTTAAGTAGGGAGTAAAACTATTTTTGTCAGTGTCCGTCTTGTGCACGAACCCTCTGACACAGCCAGCCAGCCTGTCATGTGCATGTTCCTACCTTATTCCTACTTTTAGAAGAACAAAAAGGAACACTCACATGAGACAGACTGCTTAAAAAAGCAGGATCAAGCCAGCTCTCATGGCAGGAGTTAAAGAGTTTGGCACCGTGCCGCTGGGTAGGTATCGGAAAGCCTGAGCTCAATCTCCCGGCAGACATGGATCCGTCCCTGCTGTTGCTCCCAGATGCAGATCATAGATCCCGAGGCTCTGCATCCAGCTTTCCCCCTCCTCATGCACACCCCTGGACACACCATGCTCCTTTTGCCTCTGATGGGGGCTGTCCCCAGAGTCTTAGATCAAGTTCTTTGGTCAGAATTCCATTTATCTTTCCTTCACATTCCTCTTCTCAGCTTGTAATTTCACATTTACTGGCATGACTTAGACGAACTCTTCCTCAGTAGACAATAAGGGCCTTAAGGACAGAAATTCTATCTGGTTTTGCTTATCATGATACACTCAGTACCAAGCACAGAAAATGCATAGTTATATGTGGATCATCATATCAAATGTACACATGAATAAATTGCATGAGAAAAACACACTGCTTAGTAACAGTAAGTATAAGGGGCGAAAAGAAAATACATGACAATATATGTACAGAAAGATTTAGAAAGGCAGCTACAAGGATGTCATACCCCAGGTCTATGCAACTAAACACATGGCCAGTGTGTGACAACTGAGCACTTGAAATGTGACTACTTCAACTGAGGAGCTGAATTTTTAATTCTAAGCAGCTTTAATTAGTTAATTAATTAATGTGGTATGGGTATGGAACCCAGGGCTCAATAGGGAAACTTTCAACCACTGAGCTCCACCTCAGAGCCACAGGCAGCTGCTCTACACAGCGTAGCTCCTGACCATTGGCAGCAGTAGCAGGGCTGGAGATGGAGCATCCACAACGGCCTGTGTTCTATCTCACGGCTACAAAATAACAACAAACTAGTAGTAACAGTGGGCTCTTATCTTTCCACCCCTAGTACTTCTCAATCTTTTTAAATGTCTGTGTCTGCTTTTGCAACAAGACATCTGGGGGGAGGGACAAGTCTTTGTTATTTTATGCCTGAAGTCCATTACCTAGAGAAAGGTGAGATTTCGTTTGTTTTGTTTTGTTTAAAAATGTATATGGAACAGGGTCTTGCTACTCAGCTCACACTCGCACTGATCCTTCTGTTTTCAGGCTCCCCAGTGCTGGGATTATAGGCTTGCGCCACCACACCAGATCTTGTTGGTCTGCTCAGTGTGCCCAGTGGCAGGGTTGGCACGGCCTGTGGTGCCAAGGATCAAACCCTGATCCCTGTGCTTGCCTGAACTGTACTGCCGGTCCGAAAGCTGAGTTTTGAGACAGGATCTTACTGTGTAGCTCAGGCTAGCCTCAATCTTCTTTTTTTTTTTTTTGTTTAAGTTTATTTTTTATTTTCTTCAACTACATTACATATTTGTTTGTGTTACGGCCGGCTCAGCCTTCCCTGGGGGTGGGGAGCGGCGCAGCACGTGGGGCCTGGGATCGAGCCGTGATCCGACACACGCGCTTTAGACCGCTAAGTCATCTCACCAGCACTAGCCTCGATCTTCTTACATCAGCCTCCAGAGCACGGGAATCAGAGGCATGAGCCACCATACCCAGCTAAGCATCTCGCCTTTACACTGAAACTGATCAAAAACTTTTTTTTTTTTAATGTGTTTTAAATTTTTTTTTTTATTCTTAGGGGTCGGGGACATAGCCCAGTGGCATAAGTGCCTAGCTGACAAGTGCAAGGTCATGAGTTTGAACCCTGGTCCCACCCAAAAAAAGAAAAAGAGATAAGAAAAGAAAAGATAACCTGGCAAAAAGAGAGGGCCTTGAAACCAATATCTGCGGGGCTGGGGAGATAGCTCCGTGGCACAAGTGCCTGCCTGGCAAGTGCAAGGTTGTGAGTTCAAAACCCGGTCATGCGGGGGAAAAAAAAATCAATATCTATCCATAATAAATGAACACATAATTTGTTGTACCTTCAGTCCACAGGCTTATATCTAGTAAGAATAAAGAAATTTTGCTACTCAGAACAACAATGCTGAGTGAAAGTAGCTAGGCACAAGTGTGTTTGAACTACAGGATTAATTTGGCTCAGTGGTCTAAAGCACCTGCTCAGGCAAGTTTAGGCAACCGTAGAGACCACAGTTCACTCCCTGGCACCACATGCAGCGACAGCCCCACCCCCAGGGCTGGCTGAGCCGGCCATTAAAAAAAAAAAAAGAATCTATAGATAAATCTAAATCAAGAGAGGAGCTATCCTTGGGAGCAGGGATAGTGACTACAGGGGAACGGGGTGACTCTTGGGGTGCTGGTTATGTTCTAGGGGACAATTTCACCAGAGTGCTCACTGGAAATTCCAAAAGCTACATACAGCTCCACTCTGCATCTTCCTCTCTGTATGTCATGATTCAGTACAAGGTTCATGTAACATAAAAGTCACAGTACCTGTGGTTGGGATGTCTCACCTGGAAGTCTGAGCCAAGGTCTTTGGCCAGAATGATCTCCTTGGAGGCTCCCTGTGAGCCCAGGGTGGGCAGCTGGGGGAAGGGCTCCGGCTGCTCCTTGCCTGAGCTCCCGAGGACCGAGTCTGCTTTCCGGGTGAAAGCGTTCAGCTCCTGCTGGAGCATGCTGAGCCGCACCAGGATGGCGTGGATGAGCTTGGTATCCCTGGGGCCCTCGCTATTGTCAGGGGCCTCATGTAGCCGGAAATCAGCACAGTCATTGTCCAGACAGAGCCGGAGGCCTGCCGAAAAGCCATTGGCATCGGCCACCAGAACATCGATGGCCTTACTGACCAGAACGGCCTGCTCCCTCAGCCCTGGCAGTGCCTCAGCCTCCCGGGCCTTACACAGCCGGCCCGAGTGGGGCTCGTGGGTGTCGCCAAGAGGTCCAGGCACACACTGGGCAGAGTCCCCGGCCTCGGCATCTGTCTCCAGCATGGGGCGCGTGCTCTGGCAGGAAGCGAGGTCACAGCGCTGGAGGTTGGAGAGCAGCACCCGGTTCTCATACTGCAGCTTCTTGACCTTCCCGCTCAGCTCACCGATCTGCAGCTTGGCCGCTGCCAGCTCCTCTTGGGAAGGCTCACTGAGTACCGAGCAGCTGTCCTCTGACAGCGTCACATCCAGCTCATGCTCCGAGCGGTACTTGGCCAGCTCGTTCAGCAGCAGCTTGTTCTGGTCCTCAAGCTCAGCGGAGGAGCGCCGCAGCAGCTCCGCCTCCTCCTCCACAAACTGCAGGTGTCTCCGCAGCTCCGCCAGGCTCTCTCCACACTCACTGCCTCCCAGCACAGAGAAAGCCAGCCGTGCCTCAGAGCCCCCGCAGCCACCACTGTGGTCCTTCATGTCGTCCATCTCAGCCCGCAGGCCTCGGTTCTCCACCTCCAGCTCCACGATGCGGCGGCTCAGCAGGTTGGCCTCCTCCTCCACCAGCTTCAGGTGCACCTTCAGCTCAGTCTCGCGTGAGTGTGGGGCATCTGCCAGCTCCTCAGCTGACAGGGCAGCATCCAGGTCGCCATAGAGTGAGCGGTACCTGAGCAGCTCCTCCTTCATGCTGTCGTTCTCCTTGGCCAGCTTGGTGAGCTTCTTGCACATGAGAGCCGACTCCTCCTTTGCAAAGTGTAACTGGCACTTCAGGTCTGCACTATCCTCCTGGGGTCCAAAGGGCACAGGGTAGACACTAGTCAAGAAGGTCAGCATTGGCACAGTACTAGCCATGGCATTTGAGGGGCACTAACTACATACTAGGAAAACAGGTAAACCAAATACAGCTCAAGCCTTAAGGAACTGGGAAGCCACTAAAGGGACATTGATTTTTTTTTTTTTTTTTTTTTTGAGATGGGGTTTTGCTATGTAATTCAAGCTGATCTTGAGCTCACTATGTACCCTAGGTTGGCCTCAAACTCATAGCAGTCTTCTGCTTCAGCCTCCCAAGTGCTGGGTTTGCAAATATGTGCCCCCACACCCAGATATTGTATCAAGGATGGAACAGCACGCACAGTCTGGAGTCTGAGAGCAGGTGACAACTGCTCCTGCTGCTACGACCACCACTCCTTTATGTTTTAACACACCCAGAGCTTCGTGCAAGCTGTCACTGAGCCACGTCCTAGCATCTTCTACCGCTACCCTAATTTTCCCATGTCTGAGATATGGAAATAACTACCCTTCTCAAGCAGTCATGGAGGATTAAAAGAGATGATGTACTGAGAGTGTTGGTACTCTGCCCTCATTAGGACCACTCGAGCTGAAGCTATTCTGTGCCTCGCCTGTGCAACATGCATCGCTTCATCAAATTCTTACAACAGACACACAAGAGGGGTTGGTAATGGGGCCGGCGAGATGGTTCAGTGGTCTAAAGCGCCTGCGTAGGAAGGCTCAGGCAACTGCAGGGACTGCGGTTCGATCCCCGGCACCACATGCTGCGCCAGCGCCACCACCAGGGCAGGCTGAGCCAGCCACAAAATAAAGAAATAAAGAAACAAATAAACACAACAAGCAAACAAATAAATAAATAAATAAAATTAAAAAAAAAAAAAGAGGGGTTGGTAAGGAAATTGAGTCTAGAAAGTTGAAGAGACTTAGCCCAATTATAAGGCAATCCAGTGACAAAGCTAAGGTTCTGATTCCAGACCTTTAGATTCGGTTATTTGGGGCCCACAGGAGGTAGAGCATATCAGAGTGTGGTTCTAGGAAGTGCAATATGCAGGGAAGACAAGAAAATGAACAATGGGAGGACAGGGTGGAAGCTGGGGAGGGCTAAGCATCTCCGGGGACTCCCTGGCTACACGGAGTTAGGCTAAGGCCTTCAGCCTACAGCCGCCTGCACGCAGGGCTCCCAGGCAGTACCTGTGCGGAAGGCTTCTTGTCTGTCTTCCCCAGGGAGCGCGTTCCTCTTTTCTTCAAGGAATGCTGGAAGGGGGAAAAACAGAAACAACAGTTCACAAGGGTGACACACATCCATAGAATAGTCACAAGGCCTGGGGCGATCTCAAAGGCCCAAGTCCAATTGTGTCTAAGCCTTGATCTATACCTGCTACTGAGCCAGAGGGCCCTGGAGACCACCAGGTGGGCAGCAAAGAGGGATTACACAGAAGAACTTGAGATGACTCCAAACAGGCCTGCTCAGGGCTCCCCACCTCCTGCCAGCCCCACAGATGATTTAGTTGGCCTAGACCAAGACTTAGAAATCTGGGTTTCTCTCCTTGTTTATCTTTCATCTATTCATTAGATTTCCCGAGCACTCATCAAGTGCCAAGCAATTAGGAACACGTACTGTGTGCCAGGCATAATCAGAGCTAAAGGACACAGCAGTGAACAGGATGGGGAAAGTACCTGGGAAGATGTGGCAGTGCCCTGCCCTGCCCAGTCCCTCTTCAGCTGAGACACGCACTTCCGAGGATAAAACCTCGAAGCTGAGGCATCGGGCCAGCGATGCGCACTGGCTGAGGGGAGCTATCCTGTCCAATCATGTGCCTCACTGGCTGGAGCCCATGAATCCTGGTCCATGCTCCTTTGCCTTAACCCTAAGTGCCACCCACAATCCAAAGCTTCCCATGAAACCGGTCAAAGCCATTGGCGTGACTCAACTTGTCACACTGCCTGATTCCTGGATGAGGACAGTCACCTAGGGAAGATGACACTTTCCTAGACCTCCCAGGGACTCCTGTCCTCATGGAGCTGACACCTTGGGGGAACTTGAATTCAAAACAAATACTAATAAATAAAATGGACATAGGTATAAAAATTACACAGCACTTAGAAATCATCATAACAGATTGAATAACAAATAAGATTTAAAATCCTGAAGACTGCTGAGGGGATAGCTCTGCAGTCTAAATGCCTGCCTGGCAAGTGCTAGGACTTGGGTTCGATCCCCAGTGCCACATGCTGTGCCAACCCTGGAACCATGGACACACCAAGCTGTCCACCAAAATCAGGTGTGGTGGCACATGCCTGTAATCTCAGTGCTGGGGAGGCTGAGACTGAAGGATTACTATGAGTCTGAGCTGCGTAGCAAGATCGTGTACCAAATAAATAAATAAATAAATAAATAAATAAATAAATAAATAATTTTAAAAATGAAAATCCTGAATAGGGCATAAAATGAATACATTTAATTACAGAAGCAAATTGTACATGAAAAAAACTCTAAGAAAAGTAAAAACATAAATAACTGGGCTGATGTCCTAACTATGTAAATAACTCCACAAACAGACTTAACAGAACAAACCTATAGGAAAATGGACTAGAGATACGAAAAAGAGCTCTCAGGAAATTGTAACCATAAGATGCTTAGCCTCACTCATGATGGAGAAATGCACATTAAAAACTACTCTGAGGGGGCCGGCGAGATGGTTCAGTGGTCTAAAGCGCCTGCTTAGGAGGGCTCAGGCAACTGCGGGGACTGCAGTTTGATCCCCGGCACCACATGCTGCGCCAGCGCCACCACCAGGGCAGGCTGAGCCAGCCACAAAAAAAAAATGAATAAATAAAGAAACAAACAAACACAACAAGCAAACAAATAAATAAATAAATAAAATTTAAAAAAAACTACTCTGAGGTGCCTTTTCTCACACACCAAAATGGCACTAATCCAACCTACCTGACAATATATTAACTGGAGAAGCTCTGGCGAAAGAATGCTTATTTATTGTTGGTGAGAATGCCAAATGTCACAAGCCTGAGGAAGGGAATTTGAGGAAATGCTACAAAATAATCATTACTGAAGAAGTTTTTTTGTTTAAAAAAAGCCACTCAAGGGCCGGCGAGATGGTTCAGTGGTCTAAAGCGCCTGCTTAGGAGGCTCAGGCAACTGCGGGGACTGCAGTTCGATCCCCGGCACCACATGCTGTGCCAGCGCCAACACCAGGGCAGGCTGAGCCAGCCACAAAATGAATAAATAAAGAAACAAACAAACACAACAAGCAAACAAATAAATAAATAAATAAAATTAAAAAAAAAAAAAAGCCACTCAATTAGATTTGTGATTCCACCGAACACTTCCTCCCTCAGGGGCGCTGACTCACGTTGCCTGTGAGCAACCCACTCGGGCTGCTTCTGACTTTCCAAGTTGGGCTGGCAGGATGGAGTTCTGGGTTTCTGAATTTCTAAAAATGCTTCCACATGATAAACACGCACTCCAAGCCTCACCTCTCTCCCCCTACTCTAGGAGGTGAGCCACTAACCTGATGCAAGATCAGAGTCACTGATCTAATCCAAGCCCCATTTTACTGAAACAGGGAGAGAGAAAGAGACAGGATTTCCACAGCAAATCCACAGTCAACCTAAGACCAGTTCTTTATCAAGTTCCAAAATCAGTTGGAGAAACTGTGTCTTCCGCCTTCACTCACTAGTCCTGCAGACTGAATCCAGGGAGTGCTGAGCTACAGCCCCACTTTTAATTATTTCGTTCCACTTACTAGGACATGGATTAAATTGCCCAATCCGATCTCAAAATTGCAATCATCCTGCCTCAGCCTCCCTAGTAACAGGGATTACAAATGTGCTAAAACTATCCCCAGCTGAAATTGCTTTGACAAGGGCCAGAGTTATGCTAACACAGTGGCTCTTACCCTGTGTTTATATCAGATTACTGGTGTGTGTGTGTGTGTGTGTGTGTGTGTGTGTGTTAAAAAAAAAAAAAAAAGATGCCCCAGGTGCCACCCTGAAAAATGCTGAGCTAATTGGGTTAGGTCTCACACATCTAGATTTAAAATAATTTCTCAGGTAATTCCAAAATGCACACTGTACCAAGGAGAGGAGCTCCAGATAAATCCTTAGTCTGTCTTCAGGCCCAACCAGATCCAGGCAGGTACTTATGCCACTGAGCTATCTCCCTGGCCCTCAACCAGATCCTACAACCTTTTGGGGTGCAAATGAGGCAGGAAGGCAAAGACTGACACTTCAGATGCAGCCAGGTGCCAAGAGCAGAGAGCCAGCATTTGAGCTGAGCGGGCCTGAGACGTTTTAAAACAGGAAGGAAAGGGCAAAAGGAGCAGGAGTCGCAAAATAAATCTTTCAACAAAAGCTGAGGATACAGGGATGTAGGGGGGTGGGGCAGGGATAGAGCTCCAGGGACCCCCCTCACTGCCCAAGACCCACATTGGAGAAATACAAATTAAAACAGGGCTGAGATTCCATCTCACCCCCCCAAAGAATGGCTGCCCCCAAGGAATCGGCTAGCACCAAATGCTGAACGGGTTGTGGGGGAGTTGGTGGGAGTGCAGGCTGGTGCAACCACCATGGAAAGCAGTGTAGAGATTCCTCAAAAAAAAAAAAAAAAAAAAACAGAACTAGAGGTTCTATCTGCCCCAGATAGTCCCCTTCTTCTTGGTATCTTCCTGAAAGAATTAAACACCTCATACCACAGTGATATATGCAAACCCATGTTTATAGCAGTAGTTCATAACAGCTAAATCTTAGAAACAGCCCAAATGCAGTCAACTGATGAATAAAGATGTGGGGTTTAACATAATGGAGTCCCACTCTGCCATAAAGAATGATAAACTAGAGCCATTTCTAGCTAAATGGATGCACCTTAAGAATATACTCTTAAGTGAAATAAACTGGACACAAATGTGTAAATACCTCATTGTTTCGCAGATGTGAGAAACTGAAAGTGCAAATGAGACCAAACACATAGTAGATACTGCAAAATGGAAAATGTTCAAATGGGAAAGAGAGCTAGGAAGGGGAGGAGGAAAAGAAAAATAATGAGAAAAGAAAAAATGGAAACACAGCTTTTGTAAATAAGCAGGGGAAGAAGGACTGAAGGGAAGGGAGGGGCGTGGGGGAAAAAGAACCAAGTTATATCATGTCTAGGTACAAATTCTCTATGATGAATGTGATCATTATGTATACCTAAAATGTACCAATAAACTTAGTTAATTGAAAAAAAAAACCTGTGACCCACACATTGGATCTCCAGGGATCTTTCCTCTTCCTGAAATATCCACTTTCTCATCTACAATATTGAGTCATGGGTTAGGTGAACAAAAACCCGTTAAGCTATCCAATTCCCTGAAAGAAGTAAAGTGACTCGGGCCTAACCTAGGTTATCCAAAGACGCTGAGGAGCATCACACACGAACCAGCGAGATCAATGCACAGCAGTGCAAGAGGATTGAGAGGCGGTCAGAGGAGCCTACATGTGACTCGGGTAAGGAGAAATAACTTGCAAAGCAAAACCTACAACCCAAGTATGTCTTCCAGTGGAGGAACAGATAAACAAAGTAAGGTCTACCCACACAACTGAAAATTGTTCAACCACAGCTGAGCATGATGGCGCATACCCACCCGTAATCCCAGCGCTCAGGAGGCTAAGGCAGGAGGATCACCGTGAGTTCAAAGTCAGCCTGGCTACAAAGTGAGTTCAAGGCCAGCCTGAACTGCATTGCGAAATCCTGTTTGGAAAAGAAAATTGTTCAGCCATGGAAGGAATTTGCGTAGCTGGGCTTGGCAGTCTAAGTGCCTGCTTGGCAAGCACAAGGATCCAGGTTTGATCCCCAGTACCACATGTCCTGCCAGCCACTAAATCCCAGCACTGTGGAGGCTGAGATAAGAGGATCACTTCAAGTCTGAGGTGTGTAGTAAGACCCCATATCAAATAAATAAATGAATGAATGAATAAATAAATAAATAAATAAGGAATTTGCTACTGACACATGCCACACACGGCACAAGGAACAAAGCTGGCCACACATCACTTGGCTCCACTTCTATGAACTCTACAGATGAGGCAAATCCACCAGGCACAGACTAGATCAATGGCAGCAAGAGCTGAGGAAGAATAGGATGGGAAGTGACCGTTAATGCATGAGGGGTTTCTTTTAGGATTGACAAAAATACCCTAGAATGAGACAGTAATAATGGCTGCACAACTCTTTGGATATACTAAAAACTACAGAACTGTGCACTTTGAAAAGATAAACTTGGGCCGGGGGTGTGGCACAGCATTTGCCGAGCATGTGGTATTGCACGGGCTACAACTATAAAATAAAAAAAGACACACTTTATCAACGTTATGGTATGTGAATTACATCTCAGTAGCTGTTACTAAAAATAAACCGACGGCTCTTACCGCGCTTACAGAAGCACACACGTGTTTCCATGTAAGGATCAGCACGCGGGTGGGGATAAGGCGTGCACAGCAGAGGCTGGCACCGTGAGGACCAGTGCCACTGGGGCACTGCACGTTCCCCCTCCACCTCGTGTATTTATTTTATTTTTTACTTTTGAGAGGAAGATGGGGAACATAATCTTTCTTCCAGAGGTTTTTCTTTAGAATTGTTTTAATTGACTTTGTATGTGTGTGGTGCTGGGGATTGAACCTGGGACCTCTGAGTTGAGCTACATCCCCAGTTTTGTTTTTTAGACAAGATCTCACTCAATTGGCCAGGCTGGACTGATACTGGGACCCTCTTGCCTCATCTTCCTAGTGTGCTGCAAATATGGGTGGACAATGTTGTACTGACACAGAGTTTTTTAAAAACCAATTAAAACACAAGAATACATTTTCACTGTAAATGTACACAGAGCAGATACAGTCAAAACGCCCCCTTTTTGAAGCTTCTGCGATCCTAGCCTCCCTGAGGGCCCTTTAAGAAGCCCCTTTGGCTCTCTGGATCTGTATTTAAAACATTGAAACAGAGGGTGCTGTTTTGAACTTTCCTTCTGATGCTTGTTTGATTCTGTGTTCTTTGATTTTATAATAAGCACTTAGGCAGAGGAAAACAAAACATACAGTATTTAAAAAAAGAAAAGAAAAAAAAAAAAAAAACCCAAAACACAACAGTCTCCACCCCTGCTATGTGACCCCGCACATTACAGAAACAGTGCTCACAGAATAACTAAATCTTCATTTAAAAAACAAAAAACAGGAGTGTGCATTGCCTGAACATAGAGAAACACCTGGAAAGCTAAAAAGCAAACTGCTAATCAGGCACGAGGCGGAGAAGCAGAAGAAAGTGAGGCGGTTAGGGGCGGCTTTCTTAGTTTATGCATGGTTTTATTAGTGTTGCCACTTTTGAGTAGATGTCACGTTCACATGGTTCAAACTTCAGAGCACAGGGGGAGCACAGGGAACCCAGCCCCAGCTCTCCTGCCCCAGGCCGCAGGCAGAGCTGCTGCCGGTAACTTTCCAGAGAAGTATGCCCGGCATGCATTTATGTGCTTCCGTAAGGACATTTTTGCTTCTTTTGAGTTTATATTACTTATTTTTAAATTGTATCTATACACACATTAAAATACGTTCAGGCAAATAAAAACTTTTGAGGAGTACAGTTTGACACTCAAATAGGCTTTCTCCCCAAATCCTAGGTGATAGGTAAGGTTTTTTTCCTTGCAGCTTATTGTACTTTCAAATCTTTCTCTGCTACGTGTGTACCACCACCTGCTGGGGGAAAACGAAAGACATAACTTGCTTTTTAAATGTATTTCCCAAGGAGTCGTTCAACACTACTGAGGCCACGAAAAGGTGCAAGAGCCGAGCGGGCTGACCCTCACCACAAAGCGGCGTGGCAGGAAAGCAGAGGCCAAGCAGCAGCTCGCAGGGCCCGCCAGGCAGCCATTCTGCCTGGGACTTGACCCTCCCCCTCCAAGACAGCCTCGCTTGGGCTGCCACATGGCTCTGTGGCTCTGGAGGGAAAACAAGGCAGGCTCAGAGCACAAAGACCTCCCTCCCCACTGCAGGGCAGCAGCTGGCCAGGCGGCTGGGGGCTATGTGCCCCTAGGGGATCCAGGGTCTGTTAGAACCCCTTTGTGGAGTTCCCCAGGGGCAGATGTTCAGGCCTTGGGCCCCTGGAGGAGGGGACGGGAAAGGAGCTGCAAGGCCCAGGAAAGGACCCAGGCCAAGGGCGCCCTCTTTGGCCTGACAGGCAGTAAGACGGTCCCCGCCCGCTAGCAACTCACAAGGCCACCTTGGAGCAGCCAGGGTGGCACCTCTAACCAACTCCAGCCTGACCACTCCTAGGAGAACCCTGAGCTCCCTTGTCTCCCAGAACCTCAGCCACCTGAGAGCTATTCCGAGGGGCTCTCTGTGCCCCCAGCTCTTTCCATGCTGCCACAGCTCAGACGCCAACCTTCTGAGGTTCAAAGTGAGCCTGCTGCTAAAACAGCTAGGCGGATTTTCACCAAATGCCGTGAGTATGTGCAGAAAGGTCTCCCCGAAAAGTCTGCAGGGTGCACAAAATTGATTCCAGGAAGGACGTAGTGTGGGGATACACCTCAGAGACTGAGGCTTTCTTCCTCCGGAATGGCTGAAACAGCCAGGCAGACAGGCTGTGTGGTCTGGTTAGGAAAACATCCCTTAGGGAGAGGTAGCCAAAGAGCCCCAAATCAAACATCACCTCAAAAACGTGGTGGTGCCAACTGCAGGCAATGGTTTGCAGCAGGGCTGCTCTTTCTGCAGCAAAAGGGCAGCCCAAAACACAGAGCTGTTCTCGTGAGGCAGCAGGGACGCACTGGCTGAGCTAGGCAAGGGCCTCTTGGGGGCCACAGCCAGTGCAATGGTTGGGATGGTAACGATATAACACCTTCCGCTCTGCACTGAACGAGCCATTATTCTACACCGAGCACCTCACCTGCTCGTCTCACTTCAACCTCACAAACACCTCTGAAAGTAAGGGTAAATATCCCCATCTTGTAATAAACAGAGCACCAAGCATCTGTATGGTTTGCTCAAGATTACAGCCACGTGCAAGTAAGTGGCAATGCCAGGATCCAGGCCTGGGCCTGTGTGGTCCTGAGTCTGGGTCTGCCCTGCAGCATGCAGACCACAGTTAGGCTGCAGGGAAGACAGCAGAACTAGGACCTGAGCCCCAGCAGCCGAGCACCACAGTCCACACTCCCACGCTCCTCCTGTGCCGTCGAGTGGGAAATCTGGATGAGACGCCTATGCCCAGCAGGGCAGTGTATTCGTTAGAGTAAACTCTTAAAGATTCTGAAACACACAGGTCCTAGAAAAGCAGCCCCCAGAGAGGACACGGAAAGCAGAGGCATCACTGTAGGAGTCAGAGGGAGTTCAAGAAACGCAGAATCTTGAGTTTCAGTCCTATCTTTGTCTTTCCCCAGCCCCACTAACAAACGGCAATTCTACTGCTAGATATATGCCCAAGAGAAATGAAAACACATATTCATAGAGACTTGAATGTGGACGTTCGTGGCACCATTATTTTTACAATAGCCCCAAAGTGGAAACCTCCCAGATGTCCATCAACGGATGACAAACGAATATGATGTGACCTATTCACACAATGGATTATTATTCAGCCATGAAAAAGAGGCCCTGAAACAGCATTTAACATGGACAGCTAAAGCCTGAAAGCTTTGTGTTAAATAAAAGAAGCCTGTCACCAAAGATTACATATTGCATGATTCCAATTGAAAGAAACATCCAGAACAGACAAATCCATAGATGCAGAAAGTGGCTTAGTGGTTGCCAGGAACTGGAGGAAGGGGGAGGGGAGAATGATTCCTAACAGGTATGGGATTACTTCTGAGGTGAACGGAATATTCTGGAATTAGATCACAGTGATGCCTGTTCTGCATTACAAATATACTAAGAAAAAAAAAAAATCAGTGAACACACTTTAAAATGGTGAATTATACAGTCTGTGAATTAAATTACAATTTAAAAACAGCTAAGAGTCCAAGGATGTAGGTCAATAGTAGGCCGTTTGCCTAACGTGTGTAAGTCCCTTGGATTCACACACACACACACACACACACACACACACACACACACACACCAAGTAAAGATTAGAACCCACACAGTGGAGACGCCAGCCTCCTGTGTGTGGGAGAGGGGAGGGCTGAAGCGCATGGGGACCCCTGCACACGGCTGCAAGCAGGGCCTGATACAGGCTCTGGCTTAGACACAGCACCTAAGGTACAGATCACATCAACACAGACCCTGGCTTTCTGCCTAAAATATCAAGATGGGAAACGAGACCGGACAGGACAGGCTGGTGTTATGATTCTTGAGCAGCAGCCCAGCTGGGCCTCAGTGCCACCGCAGGGCTCCGTGAGGGCATGCCGCCTCCCTTCCTGCTTGCCAAGAGCCGTCACCATGGCAACCACATCAGCTCAGGCCAGGGGCTCCCCCCTCCCCTGCTGGCTGATAACATCACCTCAGCAACCTGTCAGGATAGCAAAGACAGATCTCAATGATGGGAGCAACTTCGGCAGAAGAACCGCTGAAAGACCCTTGTCTCCAAGGAAACCACGTCAGAGAGGAGCAAGAGGGGGAGAGGACAAACAGTACATAAACACAGGCTCTAATCTCCCGCACATTGTTCCAGGATGCCATGGGTACCTCAGAAGGATTAGACCAGCCTCCTCGACATCTGAGGGAAAATGAATAGGGGTTTCTTCAGCATCTACTCAGTGCCAGGCTCCCCATAGGACTCTTCACAGTTAAAATTTTGAACTCCAAGCCAGGTATGGTGGTGCACACCTGTAATCCCAGCACTTGGGAGGCTGAGGCAGGAGGATCAGTGTGAGTTCAAGACCAGCTGGGGCTACAAAGTGAGCTCAAGGCCAGCCTGAACTGCATAGTGAGACCCTGTCTCAAAAAGACAAATAAGTAAATAAATAAATAAACAAACCAACCAAGGCTGGGGAGATAGCTCAGCAGAATAAGCGCTTGCCTGGCAAGTGCAAGGGCCTGAGTTCAATCCCTGCTTCCACAAATTCCAATGCCAAGTACATTTTCATTCATTCATTCACTCACTCATTCACTTATTGAGACAGGGTCTCACCATATAATCCAGACTGATCTTGAACTCACTTATGTAGCCCAGACTGGCCTCAGATTCATGGTTATCCTCCTGCCTCAGCCTCCTAAGTGGCAGGAATGTAGGTGTACACCACGATGCCTGGCCTTCCTTCCTTTTCAGTACCAGGGATTGAACCCAGAGCCTTCTCACTGAGCTACATATCCTCCCAATTATGGTTTCGCTAAGTCACTAATTTCCCATAGCGAGTTTGAACTTTCAATCCTCCTGCCTCAGCCAACCAGAGTGCTGGAATTACAGGCATGCACCACTATGCCCCTCTTTTCTGTTTTTGAAATGGTATTTCACTGTTGCCCAAGCAAGCCTTCAGCTCCTGGGCCCAAGCAAGCCTCTTGTCCTAGCCCATCCCTCAACAGTTGGGATTAGAGGCACACTATGCCTGTATTTTTTTTTTTTTTTTTTTTTCTTAAGGGAAGGGTCTATAGGGTGTTCAGGGTCTCACTAATAGATCAGACTCATAGTGATCTGCCTGTGTAAAGCCTCCTAATAGCTGGGGTTACAGGTGCATGCAACCATGGCCAGTCTCAATTGCCACCTCGGCACCCCGGGGGCAGGGCTGGGGATCAAACTCCTGGCCCCTGTGCCTGCTTGCAGGTGCTGTAATCCACTGAGCTATTAGCAGCCCTTGTGCCTGTCTTAAGTATACTCACATTGTTAAAACATCTAACTTGGGCTGGGAGTGCCTGCCAAAAGACCCTACATTCAATTCCCAGTACCACAAAAAGCCGAAAATAGAATTTCTTTTATTTTTTTTTTTTTTTTGCGGGACTGGGGTTCAAACTCACGACCTTGCACTTGCCCAGCAGGCACTTGTGCCACGGAGCTATCTCCCCAGTCCCCCAAAAACAGAATTAACAGAACAAAAAGCAGAAGCTTCCAGATGTGGTGGTGCATATCATAATCTTAGCACTTGGGAGGCTGAGGCAGGTGGACAGCTGAGAGTTCAACCGTAGTGTAGGCTACAGAGTGAGTTCAAGGCCAGCTGAACTATACAGCAAGGTGTTGTCTCAATAAATAAATAGGTAAATAAAAATAAAAAATGCAGAAGTCGTTCTCTCTTCTACTCCACCAATTTTAACTCCGCAGGAAGTAGGTCTTCCTCCAGACTTCCGGACGCATTCACACAGACAGGCAGGCTTCAAAACCACTCCACGCATATAGCTTTTCAAAATAACTAGTACAATAATAACGTAATGCATGCAGTTCCGTAACTTCCTTCTCCTCTTAATAGTACGCCTTGGATATCTTTCTACATCAGAATGCAAATATTTTCTTTTTTTTTTTTTAACGTAGTAAAGAACATACTGCACAGTACAACATACAATTTATTGCTGCAGCCATTTTTTTCTTCCATTACACGAAATTTACCACTTTTAACCTTTGTTGTTGTTTTTGGTGGCAGAGATTGAAGCTGGGGTTTTGCATATGCTAACTACATGCTGTCTACCATTGAACCACACCTCCAGCCTTAACCATTTTTAAGTATACAGCTTCGTGGCCATAGGAACATCCAGGATTTGCAACCATCACCACTACCTGTCTCCAAAAACTCTTCCTAACCCCAAACTGAAAGAAAGTCTATACTTATTAAACAATTCTTCACTCCCTCCTCCCCGGCAGCCCTAGCAGTCTCCTTCTGTCTCTATAAACTCCTCTACTTCCTTCCACAGTGCCACCGGTACTTCTGTGTCTTGCTGATTTCACTTGGCCTAGTGTTTTCAAACCTCATCCTTACTTCGTCCACTCTCCAGTGAGCGACAGTCCACTGTACATAAATGCACACTTCATTTATCCTTCATCTGCTGATGGATTATGGAGGTGCAACCATCTCTGTCTCTGCTTCCACTTTGGGGTACATACCCAGAATTAGAACTCTATGTTTTTTTGTTGTTGTTGTTTTTTCGGGATTTTTCTTTCTTTTTTTGTATTTTAGGGAAGGGTCTACAGGGTGTTCAGGGATTCACTACTAGATTGAACTTGTAGTGACTGATCTGTTTACAGCCTCCCAAGAGCTGGGATCATAGGCATGCCACCTCGCCAGTCTAAATTACTCTCTCAGTGCGCACCGGCACTTTATTTTTTTATTTTTTTGTCTTTTGACAAAAAAATAAAGGGTCTCGCTATGCAGTTCAGGCTGGCCTTGAGCTCACTTTTGTAACCCAGGCTGGTCTCGAACTTGAACCTATCCTCCTGCCTCAGCCTCCCAAGTGCTGGGATTATAGGCGTGCGCCACCACACCCAGCTCTATAGTCGTCTCTCTTTTTTTTTTTTTTTTTTAAATTTTATTTATTTATTTATTTGTTTGCTTGTTGTGTTTGTTTGTTTCTTTATTTATTCATTTTGTGGCTGGCTCAGCCTGCCCTGGTGGTGGCGCTGGCGCAGCATGTGGTGCCGGGGATCGAACCGCAGTCCCCGCAGTTGCCTGAGCCCTCCTAAGCAGGCGCTTTAGACCACTG
>PVKN010005868.1:0-29751 GCA_004027915.1 Capromys pilorides | reverse complement strand
TTGACGATCTGGAGAATGCAAAGTGGTATAGCATTTATTTTAAATTTACCTATACCTAATAATTAAAAAGATAGAGCATCTTTTCTTTATATACTTACAGGCTACTCATATTTTCTGTGTGAAATATCTACTTATCAGTATTTTTACTAATTGAGTTTTGATCTTTACTTATTGACATTTAGGTAATCTTTACATGTTATGGACATTAATTCTATTACCATTTATATTCTCTGGTCTGAGACAGTCATGACCCAAAGTCTTGTTTTCACCTCTATCTTTTGGTGACTCCATTCTCACAAATGTATTAGTCAAATTTGTCCTCACCTTTGAATATTCAAATCAGTCTTTCAAAACTCTTCTCCCCCTTTACCAGGGGTCTGGTGGTTGGAATGCAGTGTTTCAAAGTTCCTACCCCAAGTTTGCATCTTCCCACTAAGGAATCCTAATTAGTTCTGATAACATTTCAATTCCACCATTCTATGCATATATCTGCATCACTTAGAGAAGTGTGCAATGTACTATAGACATTTAAAACCTTAGATGAATGAATAAATGGCACTAACTGTTCAGACACTCATTTCCCAGTGTTGAGGTCTTGTTATCCTTCATTGCTACAACAAATGGGTTGATGGCACTAACTTACCGGAAGTAATTCAGAGACAAAAAGGCGAGCTTTCAAATGACTCAAGGCCTCCTGGTGGATGCAACACATTAAAATTAGCATCAGAGTGGTAACAAGACTAGGATGCAACCATGTGCTCCCTCATATCCAACTGCTTTCTGCAAAGGATTCAAAGGTGTTTTATCAATCTCTCCAAAACTCCCACAAGAAAGCAAACAAACCAGTATTTATACAATACAATTTAAGTATGAATTTCAAAATCAGAATCAAGTAAATATTGAAGTTAAATTAGAATGTCAAAGTTAGAAACTTAAATATATCAGTCATAAGATCAGACACTTTTTTTTTTTTTTTTTTTTTCTTTTTGAGACAAAGTCTCCCTATGCAGTTCAGACTGGCCTCGCGTTCATCTTTGTAGCCCAGCTGGTCTCTACTCGCACTGATCCTCCTGCCTCAGCCTCCCAAGTGCTGGGATTACAGGTGTGCGCCACCACTCCCGGCTAATCAAACATACTTTTTACTTCATCTTTGATTTAAAGAAATTGGCAAAGGGAAAAAGATACAGCATAAACTTGTCTTTTATTCTACAACTGGAGAAAACAGCACTGTTTAAAAGGGTGTTTTTCCTAATATTTAGGTTGAAAAAAATCTCCTAAAAACACCTCATATTGGAAATAATTATCTCCTAAAACAAAATGTTCTCCATATAAACACCAAGAAAACCAGAGCAGTCATTGCCCATGGTTGCCTGACAGCAGTACGGGTTACTTCTTCAGAGGCGGGAATGTTGTAGGCAGCTGAGTTAGATAGAAGTATTACAGGCAATCAGATGGGGCCAGGCCCTCAAAAAGACAAGATGGAAGACAAGGTGACTTTGCAACTTCAAAGAGACAGCCACTCCCTATGGGCCAGACTTTGAAACAAAAGAGGAAACAAATGCAGCTACATGCTTCCTTAGGGATGGGCATCAGGATTTGATATTCTAAACAGGTATCAATCACCTTGAAAGAGGTGGGAGTCGGGCATGGTGGTGCATACCTGTAATCCCAGCACTTGGGAGGCTGAGGCAGGAGGATCAGTGTGAGTTCCAGACCAGCCTGTGCTATAAAAGTGAGTTCAAGGTCAGCCAGAACTCAGAACTGCATAGTGAGACCCTGTCTCAAAAAGGCAAAGAAA
Organism: Capromys pilorides; assembly: GCA_004027915.1. Classification (NCBI taxonomy): domain Eukaryota; kingdom Metazoa; phylum Chordata; class Mammalia; order Rodentia; family Capromyidae; genus Capromys; species Capromys pilorides. Next base: position 27,953 of record PVKN010005868.1, on the reverse strand, counting down.
GAAGAAAGAAGGAAAGAAAGAAAGAAAGAAAGAAAGAAAGAAAGAAAGCAAGCAAGCAAGCAAGCCCAAATGAGTCACTAACCCAGTCCCCAACAGGATGAGACCCTGTCCCATATTCATGCCCACTTGCTATGTGACTCACTTCCTCATTTGGTACTGGATTTAATCAATTTTACCTGAGCGATGATGTTTGTAATCTCATTGGTTGACCATAGTTCTGTCTCACCTCATGCCCACCTCAGTGAGTCCTATGTTCTCCACCTCCTTAGACCCGCCTCACCACAAAGTTTTACTCTATAATAAAGTCCCTGGAAGAGACAGCTTCCCAAGAACAACCCGCTTGGGACCCCCTTCTGTCCCTCTCTTGGACAGCAGCTTTCTTTCCCCCAATAAATATGTTCCACTCATAAAAAAGAAAACACAGAAAACAATTGTCCATGAATTAAAACAATATGTACCAGGGGCTTGGGGTGAAGGTGGGAGATGTTCATTATGCTGTCACATTCTAACCTTGGAACAAGGAAGTGAGAGCAACTCTTTTCTTAAAAAATGAATACAAATAGAGACAGATCAAGTATCACAACCAATTATGTTAATCGAAGACAGAGCAATGCACACACCTGCGTCTTATAATGACCTCTTCTCCATTCAGGCTGCATAATAAAATATAATCTGAGTAGCTTGTAAACAACAGAATGTCATTTATCACTACTCTGGAAGCTAGGAAGACCAAGGTCAAAGTGCCCGTAGCTTTAGTGTCTGACAAGGAGCGCTGCCTGCTTTGTAGGTGGGTCCTTCTCACTGTGTCTATATGGTAGAAGAGGTCGGCCACCTCTCTCAGGTCTCATAAGAACACTAATCTCCCTGGGAGATGATTAAGTCACAGTCTAAAGGCCCTGTGGCTTGTAGGATGCAACTTGTCAGTGTATGGAGGAGCAGAGGTAGAAACATTCAAATAGTATTGGGAAAACAAAGCAGATGGAAATGAAAACAAAGGTGAGGCTACATGGCATGCAAATGTCAGGTCCAGGAGATTACACACGAGTTACGACAGAAAGTTTCGGCTTCAAGTTCTCCCTTGAAGTCTCTGGTTTGGGCGCTGACCTGTGCATGTCTTAAGGATTCAGGCTTCAGAATGCAGCATCCGTTCTTCCTCTGGTTCCCCACTTCACTGAACCCAGGTAGCTACATCAAATCACACCAAAGGAAAGAGAACAGGTATTTACAGCAGCTGACTTCCTATTATTATTATTCATTAGATATTGTTTATTCATGCATGGTGACATTTGGTAGTTAAAACTTTCCTTTATAAGAATCTTCATTTTGCACAAAATGATTAGGAGCTATTCACTCCCTAAGCTTACTGCAGAATACAATTGAATAAAGTTTTAAAAGACGACAAGCTAAGGGATGGAGAGATAGTTCAGTGGAGTAAGTACTTGCCTGGCAAGTACAAGGGCCTGAGTTCAATCCCCAGCTCCACGGAAAAAAAAAAAAAAAAAAAAAAAAATGACAAGCTATTTACCTGAGGTGATTTGTGGTGTGTTTAATACAGTCAAGGCTCAAAACTCTGTCTTACAATGTCGAATAATCATGATGTCATATGCTAAGATCTGGTACTAATCTGTTCTTAGTGACAATGCACATACAATTTTTTGCTCCAAGTCTTATAACTAAATTTTTCCTTGGGATCAGAGTCTGACTTCTACTCGTAGAAGCATTTTCCCAGAACCTCCTCTTCCTAGTCCTAAGACTCTACTTTTTACTTGCTAACCACTTCACTTCCTCGTGACCCTGACGGATCATCACTAAACAAATTGCGCCTTACTTCTTGATTTCTGATCTTCATGTAGTGACATGTTGCTAGGCAGACAGAATTTTCAAACACAACAGGCCTTTCATTTCTCAGGCTCCCACTCCTCAGCCATAGAGACAGGTAAGCTGTTTTGAAACCGTGTTGCTGTTTTCCTGAAGAACTGTGTTCCAGTGTCTTTCACTTTGAGCACCATACCTAACGGTACTGTACTTTTACAGCCCTTCTAGGAAACTATAGTCTCTCTGTAGACCAGGTATAATATACGATACCAAAAACCCACTTTATACTTCTCCCACAAAGAAAATTGTGCTGTGACATTTAAATTAATTTTCATTGTATTATATAAAAAATTCTATGAAAGATATGTTTTTCTAGATGTTACAAACTATGAGTTGCCCAGACTAGTATACACATAACTGCTACAGAAGAAAGCTGATGATGGAGTATGTATTCTATAGTCAGTCATAATTTCCTTTAATATAAAGTTAAGCCACAATTGCCAAATATCCATATGTAGGTTTGCACTCAATATTATCCTGCTAAATCCTCTGATTTTGTCTTAGATTTTGTTTTTGCTTTGCGACAGGCTGCCATTATTTTACAACTCCGTGTTGTATCCTTTAACCGTAACTCTCCCAGCCTTTTAATATATGTGAGATATTTTCTTACATTCCCCTTACCAGCTTCTTCCCCTTTATTAAAACATCATTTCTACTACAAAATTATATTCTACTATAAAATCTTACATATATTTTACCTTATAATAGAAAGCCTGTTAGAACAAACAGACAGGAAGTTTTAGCTAGTCTACTGCCTGGAGTTCATCGCAGACAACAAACTTAGTATAGAAAATTTTTAAATTTTTTATTCTATTTTATTTATTTTTTTAAACCTCATTTATTTATTTGTGTTATGGCTGGCTCAGCCCACCCTGGGGGTGGGGCTGGTGCAGCATGTGGTGCCCGGGATCGAACCGCGATCCCTATGGTTGCCTAAACTTTCCTACGCAGGCACTTTAGATCACTGAGCTATCTCGCTGGCCCTAGTATAGAAAATTTAATGCCTGACAACTGAATCAAAGAAATCTTTTCTTTCTTTCTTTTTTTTTTTTTTTTTGGTCTTTTTAAGACAGGGTCTCACTATGCAGTTCAGGCTGGCCTTGAGCTCACTTTTGTAGCCCAGGCTGGTCTTGCACTCACACTGATCCTCCTGCCTCAGCCTCCCAAGTTCTGGGATTACAGGTGTGCACCGCCACACCTGGTATAGAAATCTTAAACATATTCCAAACATTTCTCCAGTTGTGACCTATTCTTATCAGTGCTGAAGACTTTGTAAGTAGATTGGGAATTTATAGGCAGTTTCTAAAAGCATTTCTAAATGCCCGCAAAAAAACCTGTTAGGTTCTTGAAAATGGCAGTGACTGATTAGAAAACAGCTTCCTTTGGAGGGGAATCCAAGCCCATCTGATGACCATACCACTGCCTTTAACCCAGCGTGTCATGGAAGAGGGCACCTCAACCAAAGGTGCCCCTTTCTTGCATTTTTTGTACATTTAGTGTTGTATTATGTTGCTGGATAATGAAAAATATCTTTTGTCACCTCCTCTCCAGCTTGCTGCCTTCTCACCCTTTATCTGGAGAGAACGTGGCTTGTTTATTTCAGAGGCCAGTAATGTTCCCAAAGGAGAGTATTCATCCTTTCATCATTTTAATTCATAACAGTAATGGCAAGCCATCATCTTTCATCTTGAAAAACACCTCTGTACATTCTCGTATCTTAGTTTGTATATAGCTCTCGGAAACAAAAAATAGTAATATATGATGATTTGACCCGAAGAAATGTTTTGCTGGTAAAAGAATGTAACACTCTCTAAAACTAATTCAAAAACACACACACACACACACACACACACACATAAACACACACTTTCTGTTATTGTACTAGACAGACATATAAATAATGAAGATGTAGGAGCCATATTATTTGTGCTTATAATTTATTTTAATGGTAATATCTTGCTGTTTGATCCACAAATGAATGAGAGGCAGCCATATACAGATTTACAAGGTTTACAGATCCGTGTAACATCAGCCAACCATATTGATGTGCTATTTTGTACTACATTCTCTTTCCCACTGTAACTTTACGAGAAAATTCTTGCAATCTCATACATTATCTATGTTTCACAACTGAAATGAAACTCAGAGAAATGAACAGACTCACCCAAACCTATGAAGCTGGACTGTCAGGTGTGAGATGCACACATGGTGTTCTGTCCATAACTTGGTGCTCTTCACTTCCGGGTCACCCTTGTGGGCCTTGACGCCTGGATCACAGGCTCTCAGATAGCTCCCTAGTGATAGAATGAAGTACACAACTCTCTCAGGCTACCAAGAACATTTCAAGTACTAAAAATGGATACCACGTAGAATCGCAAAGCAAAAGAAATGTAGAGTCTATCGGTGCTTGACTGATGACTCCATGTGCTAACGCTGCTACCGGCAGATCTACCACCTGGGACCTTAGCATTCTTCAGTGCTTCTGAATCACAGAAATTTTATGACATCATTGTGTGTAGAAAAAGGGAAGTGCGTGGCTCATTACAGATAGTCACGAAATGACAGTTACGAAAAGAGTGAAATGTCCCAGCTGTGGTAGAAAAGTAAGCCCCATCACCAGAACCACCAACAGAATTTGGAAAATGCTGATTTCTACAAATAAGATCTATTGGGGCATGATGGCAATCCAACACAACATTAAGAGAATAGAGATTATTTTTCCTACATTAAACTCCCCGGTCTCCCCAAAACATAAAATAAATAAATTAAATTAAATTAAAAAATAAAGTCTGGTATGACACTTGAGTTAAAATTTAAATCTGTCCAAATCTTTCACTTCACACATTTTTTCTACATACCCATGTTTGCAAAATGACACATGTTGTCATTGACGCTGCCTTTAGACTTAATGTGATTATGGCAGTGACGTACTTCTGAACCATAAAATTGTTGATTCTGATTAATGCCACATGAGGTGAATAGAGTGGAAATATACAGCATTGTGTAAACTGTTAGATTTTTTTAAGGGACCATCATTGTTTACTTATTTCTCAAGACCAGACTTCTGAATGTAGATCTGACCTACAGTGATTCATATCTTCTGATGGTTGTTAGTATAGATGGCATTATCAATTGGAAAATCCGATGGCTTAACTTTTTCAATAGAGTCATATTTACGTGTAGGGCAATCTCAACCATTGTCTCGATTACTCTTCTCTCATTGCTGGGATGAATGCCAGACACCCAAAATGAAGGAAGGAAAGACTTATTGAGCTCACAGTTACTGGAGGTTTCCGTCCATACTCAGCCGGCTCCAAGGCAGAGGGGCACATGGCACAGGGCAGCAGCTCATGGCAGCAGAAAACAGCAAGAGCAAATGGGAAGAGTAGTGGCAAGAATGGCAACAGAGAGCAAGCCTGTTTCCCTCGTGTTGCATTCAGACTAAGTACTCACACCATAATCCGAGCAGCACTCACACCCGTAATCCCAATGGACATGAGCTAATCACAAACTCTAAAAGTCAACTCCATGACTGTATGAGGCTTTGGGGGACAACTTGACATAAATCATTAAATCACACTATCACAAAACTATGTAACTATAAATTGACATACGGATTATCCACTTTTTATCATTATTTAACTGTTACTGTGATACATTTGTAATACTAAAATTCAATATGATGGTTCAATATCTAATGCATAGAATCACAGTTGTTTATGTATATTCTATCCATTCATTAAGGGGCTGGTGGGATAGCTCAGTTGTCTAAAGCACCTGCTTGGACAAACCCAGTCAGGTGCAAGGGACTGTGGTTTGATCCCCAGCACCACCTGCCGTACCAGACCCACTCATTAATTAGATGAGCTGTACACACTTTGCTGAGAATACAATAATGAACTATACCTTATTCAAATATTCATACAAAGCAATATAAAACATAAATGTAATAAGTACCATGAAGAAAAAGTATACAATGCCATAAGGAGTTATAATTGGAAGAGTTTTAAGATAAATTGTAATAAATGAGACTTGAAGGATAAATTAACTTCCCTAGGTAACAAGGAGCAGGAACGACATGCCAGGCGAAGGCAGCAGTCCATTACAATATCCAGTTATGAGAATTAAAGGCAGGGGAATGAGGCTAACAGAGATGAGGCTGAGATGTGAAGTAGGCAGCCCAACCAATTTTTTTCTTTTTCTTATGAGGATGTGCAAAGATAGGATTTTAGGGCAAGGGAGGATGTGTTGAGTTTTTTAATTGAAAAAGGTCATTTTAGCTTTGTTGGAGAGCAGATAGAAAGGTGGCAGAGAAAAGGGGAGAGAGGAGATTATGATGAGGGATGTGATGGTGGATATGGAAAAAGAGACAAATGCAGCGACAGTGAGTAAGACTCACAGAAGAGGCATCGTGCTATCATTTGCAGCAAGGGGAGATCAAAGACAGGCAAATGGGTGGGATGGATGGGGAAAGGACAGAGCAGGTTTCAACCATGAGTTCTGTTTGAAATGTCATTGAAATATTCAGATCTTTTGATGTCCATGTTGACACTCAGAGAAGCCTCGTTGGAGATATGAATAGTTGAGAACCAACTGCATACAGTTAGGCCTTGAGAGAAAACAAAGTGAGCAAGCCAGGTGTGGTAGCTCATGCCTGTAATCCCAGCACTTGGGAGGCTGAGGCAGGAGAATTAGTGAGAATCTGAGACCAGCCTGGGCTACAAAAGTGAGCTCAAGGCCAGCCTGAAGTACATAGAAAAACCCTGTCTTAAAAAAGACAAAAAGAAAAAAAAAAAGTGAGCAAAGAGACCCCAAGAGCAAGTTTGGAGAAAACACAGAAAGGACTGCAAAGATGACCCTAAAAAGATGAGTGACAAGTAGTTAGATGCTGGGGACAAAAGTCATTCAGTGTTGCACCAAAATGTTAAAAAAAAAGGATCCTTTGACAGAAAAAAATCCATAGCAACTTGTGATGCCGAAGGATTAAGTATCATCAAGTATGACAATGGCCAAGATGTTATATGTACTTCCCATAGTTAAGTGGCATTCTCTTTGTCTACCATTTCTGTTAAGAAATAGTTATTTAGCGGCTGAGGATGTAGCTCAGCAGCACAGCACCTGCCTTGCAAATGCAAGGTTGTGAGTCCGATTCCTGTTCAAAAAAAAATAGCTATTTTGAATCGGTACATACCACAATCATTTTTCTTTAACTTGGTCATTTGCAAAAAAAACTCCTTTCCCCAATTAAAGTCACAAACACAGACACTCGAATATCAACATCTTTCTATTTCAGAAAAGGAGAGAACTTAACCCATAACACCTACCCAACCTCTACTAAGTACTATAAAAATAGAGATAGAGATCTTATCTGATATGACTCAATAAAAAGTAAATTAAAAATATAACATTCTGAGTGCTAATGGAGTATTAGCAAAAATGGAGAAAAACCAAGAGAAAGGAAAGTATATGCTTTTAAGTAGATTTGTGTAAGAATGTTTCATACCTCATCATGACGTATGTCTGGATGTTCCCCCAAAGACTTAGTGCCCACAGCTGGTTTGATGAAGTGATAGGATTAAACGCACAGAGAGCAAAATGGCCAAGCAATGGCCATGATTCATCCCGATGGCTGACACTGACAAAAGTGTTGCAAATCGCAGTCCATGGTTCCAGGGTAAACCCTGAGGGGACCTGACTGACCTTGTCAGATACAAAAGTTACATATTTTTTGTAACATAGGTGTCTTAGTTACTCTCTCTTGTTGCTGGGACAAATACCTGACACCCAAAATGAAGGAAGGAAAGGTTTATTTAGCTCACAGTTACTGGATGTTTCAGTCCATATTCAGCTGACCCAAGGCTGAGTGGAACAGGGCAGAGAGCATCCAGTTCATGGCAATGGAATAGCAACAATCCCGACAGAGGCAACGGAACAACCAGGGGAGCAGAGAGCAACAACATGAGTCAGTCTCTCTGTCTCTTTATCTCACATTCAGGCTCTCTGCCTCAGCCTATCCGCCTTAGGCCACACCCATAATCCCAGAAGGACTCAGACCCATAGTCCCATCAGTACTAAAACACATAATCCCAGTGGGTCATGAGTCAAGTCTCAAACTCTGGAAGTCCCCACCCCATGATTGCATGAGGCTTTGGGGGGACAACTAGACATAAACCATAACAGTAGGTCTTGCTTTATCTTGGTCTTAACTATCTAGCAGGAAAGTCTAACCAAGAGGTATAAAAAGGAAAGCCATGTTAACATGCTGATCTGTAAAAGGCTCAAGTCAACAGCCCCCAATAATGCCAGATGAGCTGATAATCCACTACTGTTATGGACTATTGGACTATATATACAACTCCTTTCTCTTTGTACAATGAAAAGATCTGTACTGATGATGTTTAGATAAGAAATCATGTCTCCATCTTGTACTCTAAACAACTATGACAAAGAGAACATTATGCAATGTATTAATTACTGTAAAATAATAATAATAATAATAATAAATAAAATAAAATAAAAAATAAAAGTGTAGGGTAAGCATTAGTGGACCATGGCCGACTTGTTCTTAGGAAGCGCAATCTGGTACAAAGAGGTGGGCAACTGGAGATGTGACCTGGAAGGCTCTGTCTTTTCCTTACTCTTTGTTCCCCTGTTTCGTGCCTGCCACGCCATGAGCAACTCTCCTCTGCTGTACCCCCTGCCCTGTTGCCCTGCCTTAGAGTTACTGACTATGGACAGAAGCTCCTACAAACCATGAGCCAAAATAATCTTGTCCTCCTTTAAACTGTGGTGTGTTTGTTCATATGTCTCAATGAAAAGAAAGCAACTATAGCTGAAATACCAATAATAATCCAAATGTGAAATATTCACATATACATTACAGTAATAAACGCTTGCCCAGCCAGCACAAGGTCCTGAATTCAATTGCCGGTACCACCAAAAACAAAACAAAACACATATACATTATACAAAACAAGTCACACATATACATTATAGCAGAAAAAATATGTTTAGAATGTTCCTACAATAATAAACTATTCCTCAATAATAAAAAGGAGAAGAAAAAGGAGAACAATTCTGATACTTGTAGCAATATTTTTATTACTTATAATAAGAAATGACAATATGACAGTTTCAAAACACATTAGTACATTCCCAATAATTGATACAATGCATATTGTTGTTCTCATCGCAGTTATACAGAGCACAGGGTGTAGACATGATAAATTTTCTAAACTTGCAGCAATATTAATAGATCTCCAGGAGGCCGGCGAGATGGTTCAGTGGTCTAAAGCGCCTGCTTAGGAAAGCTCAGGCAACTGCAGGGACTGCGGTTCGATCCCCGGCACCACATGCTGCGCCAGCCCCACCACCAGGGCAGGCTGAGCCAGCCACAAAATAAATAAAGAAAGAAACAAACAAACACAACAAGCAAACAAACAAATAAATAAATAAATAAATAAATAGATCTCCAAAATATGCTCAGTTAGAGAGAGAGAGAAAGGAAGAGAGAACATACATTTTATTTATTTATTTATTTATTTATTTATTTATTTATTGGCAGAACCAGGGATTTAACTCAGGCCCTTGCACTTGCCAGGCAAGCGCTTATTCTGCTGAGCTATCCTCTCAGCCCAGAGCACATACATTTTAAAGAACAGGCAAACTAAATGATTGTGGTCAAGTAGCACAGAGTGGGCACTTCTAAGGATGAGACGGAGAGAGTGGGAGAGGGCATGTACCAGATTTGTGCCAGATTCCACTTCCTGAAATACACAACACTCAAAATGAAGGAAGAAGAGTTTTATTTAGCTCTTGGTTTGTGGAGGTTTCAGTCTCTCATCAGCTGCCTCTACGACAAGGTCACATGATGAAGGGCAGTAGTTTATTGCAGTAGAAGACAGCAAAATGCAGCAGGAGCACAAAGGGAAAGTGCAAGCCTGTTTTCCTCCCTTATCTTGCGTGCAGGCTACCTGCCCTAGGACAACTGCATTACTCGTACCATCTCTGTACCCTCCTCTTGCACAAGGTGAGGACCCTGGCCCCCACTGAGTCGCTTAGTTAAGTTTGTATACTTCTCATCTTGCCACAATGAACCAATCTTTAAAACATCTTGGAAACTTAAACAGCCATGCTTAGAGCATGGTCTCTACACCCTAGGATGTAGACCTGTGGAATTACTTAGTTAAGCTTCTAAACTTCTCAAGTTGACGCAGTGCCTCAGTCATTACAGGCTATTGGGGAGTTTTCTAAGGGAATAGTTCAACAGCTTGTGTGTGCACCTCAAAAACCATTCCTTGACACCTAACCACCAAGGTGATGCTTTATCCTAAGATGAGACTGTTTGGAGGTGACAAAGTCATCAAAGCATGGCCCTGGGCATATATTATAAAAGGGATGTGAGGGAGTTATTGAATCATTTTAAGTTTTATTTTTGTCTTCCATTTCTCTGCCATGAGGATACAGCAGCAAAGCACCATGCTGGAAGCAGAGGGTGACTTCCCTAGGCATGGCTATAGTGGCAGCTTAGTCTTGGACATCTTAGCCTCCAGAACAGTGAGGAATAAATTTCTGCTTATAAACTACACAGCCTTTACTTGGGAGATAGCTCAGCAACATAAGGCAAAAAACTACACAGTCTTGGGCGGGCCAGATAGCTCAGCAGACTAAAGCGCCTGCTTAGGCAGAGCACAGCAGCCAGAGTTCAATGCCCAGCATGCTGTGCTGGCTCCACCCCTGGGGGTGCGCTGAGAGGGCAACTGAGACTGGGTGTGGTGGCATGTGCCTGTAATCCCAGGATTTGGAGGCTGAAGACAGGAGAATCACTACAAGTGCAATCTATGTAGTGAGACCCTGTAGATCCTATACTAAAATGAAATTTCATTTCTTCCTTTCTTTGAATTTCAGACTGAATTACACCATGAATTTCCCAGGTCTCCATGTTACAGATGGACAGTTGTAGGATTTCTTAGTTTCCCTGACTATATGAGTCAATCACACAGTACATTTCCTCATATTTTGTTTTCTCATTGATTGTGTCTACCTAAAGGATCCTTACTAATGGGCAAAGAGAGAGGGGATAGATGGAAACAAAATAATAACCTAACGACATAGTGTTATAAGTAAACATACTAATTAATAAACCAACCACTAATTAGCGTAATTATTCAAACGAGAAAAAGTAGGAATACCCTGGGGGCCAGGGAGATAGCTCTGTGGCACAAGTGCCTGCCTGGCAAGTGCAAGGTCATGAATTTGAACCCTGTCTCACAAAAAAAAAAAAGAAAAAGAAAAAGAAATACTCAAACAAACAAAAGTGAGAAGACAAAAGCAGCCACATCTACCTCTATACCAGAAATTGCATTAATAAAAACTAAATACTTGCTCCATTCAATTAAAAAGAAAATGCTGTTTTTAAAAAATATAAACACCAAATTGAAATAAAAATAAATAGAAAATTGAAGCACAATGATTTTTATTGGGGAAAACATGAGCAAGTGGTCAGAGTTCTACTTGCAAAAATGTTGCAGATCTAAATGGTTTCATAGCTATATTTGTTACTCAAATAAATAAATTTAATGATGTTTAAACTATCCCAATCCCTATGGAGAGAAAGTTAACTTTAAAAAGAAAATGAACCCAAGATGTACCAGATCTGAACTTCTCATCTTATCTGACAACATCGGAGGTATCTATGTTCACCAGAAATTTCATGTTCCTCAGGCCAGTGGCTTGCACTGTAGGCAAAAGAAAAGAAAGATACTCGCTCTCCCGGCTTCCCTTGCAGCTACATGTAGATTCCGTCAGTCAGATGCACCTACCCACGGCTGTGAGCCAGCTAGTGATCCAGATCCAGAGCTTGTACCAAATGCCAACTGTCAGGGGGCTGCAGATGTGGTTGCACCCATTTCTTCTCTCCAGAGAGAATACCGGGAACAGGTCTGACAGCGTGGTTGGGAACCCCAGTTCACAGCAGTGCTAGGGGAAGGCTGGGCTGGTGTGGCAGTAGGCGTTGTCTTCTCCTTCTTCTCCTTGCTCCTCTGGGGCATTGCTCCTGGTGAGTAGTCTCCTCCTACACTAGTTTTCAGGATTTCTATGACTTTGCAAGCCACTCAAATACTTCATTAATTTATTTCTTCCAACTAAGAATTTAGACTAGCACAAAATAAAACACTGATGACAAAAACAAAGACATTTTTAAAGCACAGGCCTAGCTTACATGTAAGTGTTTATGTTAATGTAAAAACTTGTTAACAGAGGGCTGGCGAGATAGCTCAGCAGTCTAAAGCACCTGCTTAGGCAACTGCAGGGAGCGCAGTCCAATCCCTGGCAGCACATGCTGTGCCAGCCCCACTCCCAGGGCAGGCTGAGCTGGCCATAATATAAATAAATACATAAATTTTTTAAAAATTGGTTAATAGCGGGGCTGAGGAAATAGCTCCATAGCACAAGTACCTGCCTGGCAAGTGCAAGGTCGTGAGTTCGAACCCTGGTCTTGAAAAAAAAAAAAAAGGTTAATAGAATATAGCAACTTATTAAAAAAAAATTCAGTGTGAATCACAGGGGATTTTCCCAAAGATTTTTCACTATTGAGGAATCCATTGCTAGAGGATAATTAAAAGGTCAAAGGAAATAAGCTATTGCCCATCACTATAGATGCCAAAAAGGCCTGTGATGGAAGTGAATATCCACTAGTGATTCAAAATAGAACTGTTATGAAAATAGACGATTTTTTTTTCCAGGCATACTATCCCAGGTCTATAATTCCAGCATGCTAGGAAGCTCAGGCTAGAGGATTGTTGTTCAAGTCCAGCCTGGGCAATTTAGGAAGATCCTGTTTCAAAATTTCAAAAGGGCAGGAAATGTAACTCAGAGTAATGGCCCTAGATTCTGACCCCAGTACAAAAGAATAAAATGATTTTTACTAATATACGGAAATTTTATCTGCAAACACAAAGTGTGCGCTTAATAGGGAAGCTATATAAATATCCTCAGTAACATGAAGAAGAAAATATGCATTCCTGTCATAATGTTTTAAGAATTAAACAAAGAAATCAAGACAAAAGTCTTAAAAATTGAAGAACAAGAGAAAAATATTATTTATTTCAGATACCATAAGTCTATGTTTAGGCCGAGCATGGTGGTGCATGCCTGTAATCCCAGCACTTGGGAGGCCAAAGCAGAAGGATCTGTGTGAGGTCAAGACCAGCCTGGGCTACAAAAGCAAACTCAAGGCCAGCCTGAACTGCATAGCGAGACCCTGTCTCAAAAAGAAAAGAAAAAAAAAGTCTACGTTTGTTATTCCAAGTGTCAACTAATATTTCATTTTAAAAATAATTATGTTTACTAGACACAATTTAATGTGGAAACAATTTTTCCTTTTCTCCAATGACTTGCTTAATAGCCAGTTAGGAGAAGGAAATGCAGTATAAATAATAGTGTAATAGCAATAGTAATGTCAACCAAAAAATAAAACAAAACAAAAAAAAGCATTGGGCAATCCAGGTGTGGTGGCGCACGCCTGTCATCCCAGCACTTGGGAGGCTGAGGCAGGAGGATCCATGAGAATTTGAGACCAGGCTGGGCTACAAAAGTGAGCTCAAGGCCAGCCTGAACTGCATGGTGAGACCCTGTCTCAAAAAGACAAAAAAAAAAAAAAAAAAAAACATTGGGCAGGAATCCAGTGGAAGCTGCACTTGAGAAAGCTGAGCTACCCACATGGGCAAATCCTGGGCAGGTAGGAAGGCAGGTGATCTGTCTCTCCTGCAGGGAACGTGTCCCACAGAGGAGCTGAGCATGACACTGTCCAGGAGAAGGTGACACTCTGGTGCTCGAGGACAATAAAGTTGCGAAGCCGCCACCTTCACTCTGAGCATGTGAAGCCCAGGTCCACAGTAGCACTGAGTAGAGGGACGCTGGGCGCTAGCTCAGAGTGCTGGAGCCTTTGCAGACTTTCATCGAGGGACTCGGGCAAGAAGGACCACTCCGGGCAAGCAGCAGCCTTTGTGGCCCAGGAGGAACGCAGTTCTGTAGTGCTGGCTAGCAAGGAGGAGTCCCTGGACTACAGGGAAGTCAGAACGAGGGTGCCGGCAGCCAGCATCCTGGGAGGGGAGGGGAGGAAACCCTTGGTCTGGAAGGGAGATCAGGAGGCTTTCCTACAGCTGCGACATTCAACAGGAGAACTTCAGCAAGCTTTGAGGAGGAGTGGAGTTGAAGAAACACAGGAAATTTCTTTTCCAAATAGGGATGTGTGTGTGAAAATATGCATATGTGTGTGTGTGTGTGTGTGTGTGTGTGTCCACATATGTGCTTCATTTCAGTTAGTATCTAGAGTCTGAGACCTTCATTCCGCTCACTGCTGTGTCCCCACAAACACTTGTAAACACAAATACACAGGAAATCATCCCTTAGATTCAGCAAATGACCAGATGTTGAATAACAAATACATAAGGGACAGAAATAAATTTTGACTTACTAGAAATAGGATTATTTCAACCAATCGTTCAGTCTCTTACCAATATTTTACTGGGTATGCCTTTCAATTTTATAATTTGTTTTTTCATGGTGTATCTTGAAATTTTTCCAGTGCTTATTTTCACACAGACATAAATAAACATTTTCACATAGGAAAAATATTTTTGTAGCATTAGAAATAACATAAAATGTATTCAAAGCAGAATAGAATATGTTCACAAAAATAAAGGTGTACAGATAAAAACCAAAGACAAGGAGAAATATGATGAAAATTGAGGTTCCCCTGCTGAGTTCTTTGCGACTTATCAAAGGCATTTGTTAGCACAAAGTTGAGTGGTCCGAGCCCAGAAACCAAGCCACTCAGAAGTTTGAAGCAAGCATACCATAATTCCAAGTTCAACTTGAGCAACCGAGCAAAGCTTAAAAAAAATACAAAAACAAAAAAATAAGGAACCAGGCAGATAGCTCAGGGCACAAGTGCTTGCCTGGTAAGTACAAGGTCCTGAGTTCGATCCCCGGCTCCAGAAAAAAAATGGCGTACTTCTAACTTCACCTATTGAAAGTTATTTGTGGCTTGCCAGCTCCCACATGCTGCCAGAGTGACACTATGGTCACTATTTTAGACACTCTTACTTTGACATTTTCCTAATTTCAACTTTATACTAAATAACTCTGCATTTCATGTTCTTTGCAAGCTATATAGTTTTCTTAATTTATAGACATTTTCAAATGAAGTTTTGTTTTGAATTTGGTTATTTACTTATACTAGAATATCAGAAAAAATGTTAAAGGTAAGTTACACCTCAGAAAGCATTTTAGACAGGAGGAAACGGGAGCTAAGAGAGACCAAAGTCCTCACCCAGGACTTAGCTCTAGCCAGTACCAGAAGCGTGCTAAGGGGCCATGCGTTTCTCGTCACGGTCAGATGTTCTCTCTTGTGTAGAATCTTCAGGTAAAGTCCATCTGACATGAATTTCTCAGTCAGATGAGATGGTAACAAGTAAACTCTGATTTGGTGAGAAGACAAAGACCAACCACGTATTATAAATTTATTTTCAGAAACAATGTGGCCAAAAGGATTCCCTATCGATAGTTTATTCCTGGTCAGCTCAAGGTAACTTTTCTAGAGTGGATCCATATAATACAAACCTCCTGCAGAAAATTAAGAAAATGTTCCAACAAAAATCAATTAGCTAAATCATTTCAAAATATGCCTGTTTTCTTTTCTTTTCTTTTTTTTTTTTTCTTCCTCAGAAGAGCTTATGTTTCTATTTAAAGAGGGTGCTCGAAAATATGTATAGCCAGGGAAGATCTGGCCAGATAGCTCAGCAGACTAAAGTGCCTGCTTAGGTAAGCACCGGGACTGGGGTTCCATCCTGGCATGTTATGCCAGCCCTGCATCCTGGGTGCGATGAGAGGGCAATTGAGACTGGACATGACGGAGCATGCCTATAATCCCAGAGCTTGGGAGGCTGAAAACAGGAGGATCGCTACCGAGTCCAATTTACGTAGTGAGACCCGGTAGACCTGGTACTAAATAGATACAGAAAAAAAAAAAATTTAATTTTTAAAGAATTGCATGGCACTGTCAATGATTAGTTACTAAGAAGGCTAAGGTAAAAGGACTACAAGTTCCAGGCCAGCCCAAGCAGTTTACAGAGACACTTTCAAAACTGAAAATGGCCTGGAGCTATAGCTCAGTGGTCAAGGTTTGCCTAGCACGTGTGAGGCCACAGGCTTAACCTTTTTTAGTACTAAAAAAAGTAAAAAAGAAGAGAACAAAGGAAGGAAAAGAAGAAAGAAGGAACAGAATTGTACTGCATGAAACCAAAAAACATATGTCATATAATTATGTAATCGATTATTTTCCTGAGTTTTGGGCTGTGTGTACTGTGTGTGTGTGTGTGTGTGTGTGTGTGTGTGTGTGTGTGTTCGGAGGGGGTAAAACAATCTCACAATCTCACAATACAGGCTGGCTTTGCCCTCAACAATCCTGCTTCAGCTTCTTGAAGGCTGAGACTCAAGGTCTGCATCACCACACCCAGTTGCAGTTTTTTTATTTTGTATTTTTGTACAGACACAACATTGAGCTTAATGTTTTAGGATTATTTCAAGTTAAATTCTGGAAATAAGCAAAAGTTTCCAGGTGAACATTAATATTACCTGACAAATTATTTTGTCTTTTTTTAAATGTATTTTAGTATAGGGTCTACAGGGTCTCACTACAAAGTTTAACCCTATTATTTTATTTTTTGATTTTCAAAAACTTTTTCACATGACAAAAGCTAGTAATTTCAAAGTTGAGAGCAGGAAACTTCTTTCAATAGATTTTTTTTTTTTCCCATTTGCTTCAAACATAAATGACATTCAGACCTAGAAGTGAAAACAGCTGGTTTATAGAGTAAGGTTGCATTTGAATGTCAATTGAAGATCCTAAATTTAAAAGTAGTCAATAAAAAAAAGAGAAAAAAAAAAAATAAAAAAAAAAAAGTAGTGTTTGTAACTCTTCAGACGGTACCAAAATGGAACTAAGATGAACCATAAACTGGGCCATGTTCTGAGCCATTGAATGTTTTATCTGCCCTATGATCATCTTAGTAGAAGACAAAAATATTTATAATAGCCAGCAGGCCAAGGATTGATCTGAAAATAGTTCAAAGTGTAAAATTAAAACAATGCTAGTGGAAGAACAAAAATGAAATGCAAAATAATAAGGAGCGAGCTGCATTTGAAACAATGAGTTTCAGGAAGCCCACATGTATTAGATTTAGATTTTTTGTTTTTGATAGCTTGAAAGAATTCCTGAATTTTATTTGTCTTGGTAACAAATTTATGAGTAGATGAAGAGACTGTTGAGTAACAAGTGTAAGGACTCGTCCATGGTTATACGGTCAGTGCTTCAAATTAAGTACCGCTTTTCTTAAAGCAGCAATAATGGTAGAATCTTTGATATGAACAGGACTTAAATCTTTTCTATGAAACCATATTAGACTATGCAAATCAGATGTGCCTAATGAGATGAAGGCTAGGTGTTCATAGTAGCTAAAACATCATCCATCATGTCATGTTCTTTTGATGTCATTAAATCTGTAAATAAATACTTTTTTAAAAATATATACTTATCTTTTAAAGAAAATATTAATTCATTTAAAATACAAAAATACAAGCAGGAAAAAGAAATAAATGACCTGTAGCTCCACCACTAGGAGATAGTCACTCTTATAAAAAATATGCAGTATTTACTACCAACTAACTTTTTATCTCCCAGCATCCCCTTCACTCCCTTCCCACAATACACTGCTCTTCTTGTTCCTTGAACGCTTCTAACACTGATCTTTTTTTTAAAAGATTTACGTGTGTTTAACGAGCATAAAGCTAAGGCGAGAACAGTCCTGGACTCATAGAGATGCTCTGTACAATTCATAAGGTGGGCTAAAGGGCAGGGCAGGGCCGCAGAGCCCACGCCGGAACATGTACAAAATACCTTAGCAGCCCACAGTGAGCTGAGCTGACCCAGCTCCTGTCCAGCTCTGGGCCGGGGAACATCCTTAGACAGAAGCAGCCCCCAGAGCTCACCAGATCAGGCCCTGGGGCAGGTGGAGAGAGGGGCACCATTTCTCCTCCGGGAGGGGCCTAGGAGGAGGCCTTGAGCCGGTTGGTTGCAGGCTGAGTGCGAGCTCGGCAGCTTGTTCACCATGGTGTGGGCGTACCGCAGGTGGCTGACCAGCTCCCGGCCACAGCTGTGTTCCTCTAGGAGGCTCAGGCCCTATGCACGGAAGTCCCGCTTCTCGTCAGTGTAGGCCACAGTTGCCATCAGCACGCACAGGATAAGCTGGGTGTGTGGTCCTGCAAGATGCTCCTCTGCACGGGGCTGTTGCTGAGATGCAAAATGATGGCGCTGTGTCTTAGTTACTTTTTACTCATTGCTGGGACAAATACTAACACTCAAAATGAGGGAAGGAAAGGTTTATTTAGCTCACAGTTGCTGGAGGTTTCAGTCCATATTCAGTTGGCCCAAGGCTCAGTGGAACAGGGCAGAGAGCATCCAGTTCACGGTGGCAGAACAGCAACAAAATGGTGACAGAGGCAACCAACTAACCAGGCTCAGAGAGCAACAGCCAGCATCTGTCTCTCTGTTTCTCTTTATATTACATTCAGGCTCTCTGCCTCAACCTATCTGCCTTAGTCCACACCCATAATCCCAGAAGGACTCAGACCCATAATCCCATCTGTACTAAAACATATAATCCCAGTGGATCATGACTCAAGTCTCAGACTCTCGAAGTCCCTGCCCCATGATTGCATGAGACTTTGAGGGGACAACTAGACATAAACTATAACACACTGCCTGTGCGGAACCAGGTGCGCAGGTAGGGCAGCCGAGCCAGCTCGTCACCCTCGTCACCCTCATCACCCTCGTCACCCTCGTGAGGCGTGACGCGGGCGCCTGCCTTCAACAAGTGCTTGCTCACGTAGCTGCAGCAGTACTTGAGGAGGGTGATCTTCTTCATCAGAGAGCCGGGGTGGGAGCTCATGGTGAGGTTGGACTCCATGCCGTTGCACTCTAGGTACTGTAGGCTGTCCGTGTCCTTGCAGAGGATGAGGCACGTGGAGTCACTGAAGAGTCCCCCACGCTGCTGTCCCCAGGCTGGTACTCCAGGCCCTCCTTGTCCGAGTAGTTGATCCGCCTGCTGACCCAGAGGATAGGGATGCAGGCTAGATCCTGGCCTCCTCCTGCCTCGCGAGGCCTCGCTCCGCACGCAGGCCTGGGGGCGCTGACACTGTGCAGCTGCTGCGGCAGGTCCCCAAGCTGGCACTCAGCAGCCTCGCTTGCCTCCTGAACCCCATGTTACTCCTTCTCCCGGAAACACTGGGAAGGCAGAGGGTTCTCCAAGCCTGCATTGAAGACTGTGAGAGGCTTCCAGTTGCTGGAACCCAGGCTGCTAGGAGCTATGGAAAACCCCGAGGGAGTGGTGCGGCGGGGGATGGGGAGGCGAGCTGGGACGTAGCCGCCTCCATCCCGGGAATGCATCGCAGAGCAGCTCTTGAGTGGTGGGGCAGGCAGTGGGGTCCGTCTGTCGCACCTTCTGGGTGAAGGAGGCAGCCATGGGGTTGATGAGCTTGAATACTGTATCCATTCTCCTGGATGTGGAATTAGGTCTCAAAAGGAGGTTTATTAACTAGCAGGTATACATGATGCACCCAGCGGACCACGTGTCCACCTCAAGCCTGCGTGTTCTTGCTCAGCCCCTTGGGAGCTATGCAATTAGACGTCCCGCTCAGGGTCTTCTGCTCCCGTCATACTCCGCTTGGGTGACCAGTGCAAAGTCTCCCATTTTTACCTCCAGATCCTCGTTCAAAAAAAAAAAGGTGACCCAGCTTGAGTTTCTTGTGGATAACCAGGTTTTAGGGAAAGGACTGACAGCCCCGGAGGATCTGCCACAGGAAGCAGCACTCCGACAGGGCCTTCCTCCTCTTGTGGAGCTCCAGGAAGGACCGCCGGTGGCAGAGCTCTGACACCACAAACACGAAGTCGTTGTCTTCAAAAACAAAAACCGTGGAAGCCTGCGACATGCTGGCGGGCGAGACTGCGGGGAACGGAGATCTCCACGGACATCTTCTGGCGCATTACACCTTGATGATGGTTGTAGTTTCTTGAATAACCACTGGAGATGTTTGCAGTAAAGAACTTTAACTAGAGAGAAAGCTCAATAGCACAGTATTTGCTTAGCATTTGTAATGTAATGACCACAAAAATAAAAAAATTTATTTTTATTTATTAATTATAATTATTATTATGTATTAATTTTTTTTGTCTTTTTGAGACAGGGTCTCTACTCAGTTCAAGCTGGCCTTGAGCTCACCTTTGTAGCCCAGGCTGGTCTTGAACTTGCACCAATCCTCCTGCCTCAGCCTCCAAAGTGCTGGGGTTACAGGCATGCACCACCACGCCCTGGTGAAAAATTTTATTTTTTAAAGATATTTAGGCATCAGGACCAGAGAAATAGCTCAGTATAATAAGTGCTTGCCTGACAAGCACAATGACCTAAGCTCAATCCCCAGTCCCGCAAAAAACAAAAACAAAAACAAAAAAGATAAGAAAAAAAAAAGATATTTAGGCATCGTATGTTAAAATAGGCATGTAATCACAGCATTTAGGGAGCTGAGGTACCACAAGGCTAGCCTGGACTATATAGGGAGACCATGTTTAAACATACATACACACCCACACACACACACACACAAAAGCAGCCTTACTAATGTTGATGCCTTATTTGCAAATTCTATTTAATCTACACAGTGAAATGAAGGTTATCTAATCTTTTTTTTTTTTTTTGCGGGACTGAGGTTCGAACTCAGGACCTTGCACTTGCCAGGCAGGCACTTGTGCCACAGAGCTATCTCCCCAGCCCCAAGGTTATCTAATCTTTAAAGTTGATTCTATGTAGGACATATTAACCTACTTATTCAATAAATATTTCCAAGCAACAGAGTGGCTCTAGACACTTAACAAGATAGTAGTGATGGAAGCAGATAAAAACTCTGTCTTTATGAAATGTGTATGTTTCGTGGAGGAGATAGACAGTAAACAAAGCTATGCAAGTACACTGTGTTGCGTGTTAGATATTTAAAAAATAATAATAAATCCAGAATAGATTGTGAGCCTGTTCATTCATGCAGAGAATATTAAAGGGATTTTTTTTTTTTTTTTTTTTTTTTTAGTCTTTTTGAGACAGGGTCTCACTGTGTGGGATATAATTTTTTTGTAAACAGGATAAATTAGGTTTTAGTATGGTCAGATGAAAAAAACTCTATGGGGAATTTTAAAAAGTTAAGTTTTAATTTTTTACATTAAAGTTTTAAAGTTAAAAGAAGAAACAGTTTCGGGAGCAGGAAACTCTGAAGTGCTGAGCTACTGGAAGGGAGTCAAAGGCAGCAGGAAAATAGCTTATAAAAGGAAGCTTGAGGAAAAAACATAGAGAGATGTATACTCAAGATAGGATAGATATACAGCTACTTTCTCTTAGTTCAATGAGAAGAAAGATTTCTACTAATATTGTTTAGACAATGAGCCAGGTGTGGTGGCGCATGCCTGTAATCCCAGCACTTAGGAGGCTGAAGTAAAAGGATCAGTACAAGTTCGAGACCAGCCCGGGCTACAAAAATTACCTCAAGGCCAGCCTGAACTGCATAGCAAGACCCTGTCTCAAAAAGACAAAAATAAATAAATAATGAGACAAAGATATCGTGTCTGCGTCTTGTCCTCTGAATAACTACTACAAAAGCAACAATATGCAGTGTATTAATTATTAATTTTTTCTAAACTCTTTGACTGCTTTTATTTTTCTTTTTTCATGTTCAAGTACTGGATTGTGTCATGTGACAATCTCAGAACTCAGAGCACCCAATGGCCATCTTTCCCCTCTGTCGCCTAACTTGAAATCTGCCTGATGGCCTTTCTGCAGTGGGTTCTTCCAGGAAGTCTGAATTTCAGTGAAGAAGTCCTTTCTCGACATCCAAATGCCCTGTCAGCCCCATAGTCCTCAGATACTCCTTTTTTTTTAAATTTTTTACTTTTATTTTATTGTTCACTTGTTTGTTTGTTTTTTTATTTATTTATTTTGTGGCTGGCTCAGCCTGCCCTGGTGGTGGGGCTGGCGCAGCACGTAGTGCCGGGGATCGAACCGCAGTCCCTGCAACTGCCTGAGCTTTCCTAAGCAGACGCTTTAGACCACTGAACCATCTTGCTGGCTCCGTCCTCAGGCACTCTTAAAGAACAAAGATCATCACACATATGATGTAACAAGTACACAAAGTAAATAATCACACTAATAATATGCTCGCAGGAGCACTGGCCAGGTTCATGCAAATAAGGTGGAAGAGGGCTGCTCCCGCTAGCTGCTGGGGCAGTGTGTTAATGATTGTAACCGTCCTACTACCTGTTCTGAAACTATTTCATTGATATCTGATTTTTTTTCTCATTATAATTTTTTATTTTTTATTTTTTTGAGACAGGGTCTTGCTAGGCAGTTTGGGCTGGACTTGTGCTTGCTTTTGAAGCCCCCAGGCTGGTCTCAAACTTTCGGAGATCCTCCTGTCTCAATCTCCCTAGTGCTGAGATTACAAGCGTGTTCTAGGGCCACACAGTGCGTGCCAGTATTCCCAGCTGAAACCACACAGCAGGTGGGGCTGGGGATCAAACTCTGGTCCTTGTGCTTGCTAGGTAGGTTCTTATGCCTCTGTACTATCTCCCAGCCCCTTTTTTTTCTCATTAAAATGAATAAAAAATAAATAAATTTTAAAAAAAATGAAAGGAAGAATGAGGCTCTACCAGAAAGCTTTTTTTAGTGCAGAGAGAGGTGAGAGCGGAGAATAAATTCCTCAAATATTTACCAGAAAACACTGCCTTCAGGGTGCAGTGAGGCCCCAAGGGGAAGCTGACTTTTTATCATTGTCCAAACTGAGTATTTGAACTATTTAACCTACAGCTTTGACAATTGTCCTCCAACTATGCACATCCTTTGCCAGCGTAGTCTCGTCTGTCCTGCAGTGGTGCACGTTTCCCCAGGCCTCAAATAGCAAAGTATAACATCTGCCAGAGGTGGAACAAAGAGAAGGAGAGCAGCTGAAATCACAAGCCCTTTATTTTTTTTTATTATAGCTGGCTCAGCCTGCCCTGGGGGGTGGGGCTGGCGCAGCATGTGGTGCCGGGGATGAAATTGTGGTCCCTGTGGTTGCCTAAGCTTGCCTAAGCAGGCGCTTTAGACCCCTGAGCCATCTCGCCGGCCCCAAAGTTTTATTTTTAAAATTAACTTTATGGCTACATCTTAGACACTATTGGCACGTACATCATAGGGGATTTGTACTGGTACATGATAGCTGTTGATTCCTTATCTCCCAATCCCCTTTTCTTCCTTTAATCATCCTTCCCTCCCTGTTTATAAAGCTTTGTCTCCGCTGTATTCTTTTTCTGATTTTTGTTTTGTTTTGTTGTTAGGTTCCTTAATAAAAAAAAAAAATGATACCTTGTTGAGCAGAAAGAGTTCCACTAAAACCACTATACCAATGATGCAGGAAGAAAAAACTGATCTGGGGTGGATGACCTCCAATAGGGAACCTCCAAATGATATAGGAAAAACTGATCCCCAATCTGAAAAGTAACTGGGACAAGTTCGTGTTTTTTAAAACCAAAGAATGAATTTTAGGAACAAATGGAGGTAATGAACAGAACATATTTATTGAGGGAAAGAAAGCTCCTGTCCAAGAGAGACAGGAGGGGGGTCCCAAGTGGGTGTTCCCCTAAGAAGCTGTCTCTTCCAGGGACTTTTATAGAGGAAAACCATGTAGTAAGGCAGGTCTAAGATTGTGGAAAAGACATGGGAACTGGCTTAGGTGGGTATGAGGTGGGACAAAACTGTGGTCAACCAATGAATTGCTCAGGTAACATTGATTAAGATTGGGATCCAATGGGAAGGCAAGTCACATAGCAGGTGGACAAGAATACAGAGCAAGGCCTCTTCCTGTTGGGCATGGGCTGGTGACTCTTTCCAGTCTCTTTCAAGGTGATTGATACTTATTTAGCATATCAATTCCTGATGCCCATCCCTAGGGAAGTATGTAGTTGCTTTTGTTTACTCTTGTCTTGAGACCTGGCCCACAGCGGAGGAGTGTCTGTCTCTAGTCACAAAGTCACCTTGTCTTTCCTGTCCTCCTTGAGGGCCTGGCCCTGTCTGAATACCTATAGTATTTCTATCCAATTCAGCTGCCTACAACACCAGCACACCCACAAACCCCTGTCCTCTGTCCACGTCTTCCACCAGAGTGGTACAGTGGTTACCCTCAATGACCTGCCCTGCCACACAAATATCACCTGAACTTTATGGTTAGGTGTTGAAGATAAACGTCTACTGAGTTCCCACTGCCACGGTATAGTGTAGAAGACTGTACCGACCGACAGCTTCTCCATATCCTATCTTTCCATTCCTACTCCACCTCCTGGTAACAACCCGTCCTTTAACTGGCCCCACAATTCTGTGTTTTTCAAAATATTGTGTTGTCAGAATTTTATGGTACTCAGCTTTTCCCTGTCGGCTTCTTTCACTTAGTAGACTCCCGGCCCATCCGCCTGCTTGCAGGTGCCTTAATCTACTGAGCTATTTGGCCGGCCCTAGCGACTTCTGTGTAGACATGTTTACGTTCTCAACTCACTCTGGTAAACGTCGTGGTGCATGACTACTAGACCATGTGCAAGAGCGCATTTAGAGGCCAAGCGTGGTGGCGCACGCCTGTCATCCCCGTACTTGGGAGGCTGAGGCAGGAGGACGGGTGCAAGTTCAAGACCAGCCTGGGCTACAAAAGTGAGCACAGAGCCAGCCTGAACTGCATAGTGAGACCCTGCCTCAAAAAGATTAGAGAGAGAGAGAGAGAGAGAGAGAGCATTTAGTTTCGACAGACATTAAAACTGTTCTTCAAAGTGACCATACTGTGGATTTTGGCCAACTCTCATCGTGTAGCAGCACTACATTTCTCTTAAATTTTCCTACCTGATGACATGTTTGGGAGATTCTTTCCATTGCTTATTTTCCATCTATATATTTTCTGAATATTTATTTGGGTCTATTTCTGGCAAGATGTCTGTTTAGGTCTTTGACTCATTTGTTTTTTGTGTTGATTTGCTCGTGCGGTTTTACAAGAGTAGACGTATGTGTGTTACTGAGGACTAAGCCCAATGCCTTCAACTGTGCTCTATCTACAGTCTCCCCCCCCCCCTTTTTTTTTCTTTTTTTTGGTCTTTTTGAGACAGGGTCTCACTATGCAGTTCAGGTTGACCTTAAGCTCACTTTTGTAGCCCAGGCTGGTCTCAAACTTCCACTGATCCTCCTGCCTCAGCCTCCCAAGTGCTGAGATTATAGGTGTGTGCCACCACGCCCTGCTACAGTCTTTTTTATTTATTCAATTTCATTTCATTTTTAAAACTTTGACAGTAGGTCTTGCTACATTGCTAATTTCTCTGGGCTAGGCTTGAAATTTTGATCCTCCTGACTCAATTTCCTGTTGTACTAGTGATTAAGGAAGAAAAAACTGATCTGGGGTGTTTAACCTCCAATAGGGAACCTCCAAATGATATAGGGAAAACTGATCCCTAACCTAAAAAGCACCTGGGATGAGTTCATGTTCTCTAAAACTGAAGAATGAATTTTAGGAACAAACAGAGGTACTGAGAAGAACATATTTATTGAAGGAAAGAACGCTCCTCTCTCTCAAAACAAAACAAAAAAAAAAAAATTTCAAAAAAGGGCCTAGTGTGGTGGTGCACACCTGTAATCCCAGTGCTTGGGAGGCTGAGGCAGGAGGATCAATGTGAGTTTGAGATCAGCCTGAGCTACAAAAGTGAGCTCAAGGCCAGCCTGAACTGCATAGTGAGACCCTGTCTCAAAAAGACAAAAAAAAAAAAAAAAAAAAAAAAAAAAAAAAAAAAAAAAAAAAAAAAAAAAAAAAAAAAAAAAAAAAAAAAAAAAAAAAAAAAATTTCAAGAAAGCTCCTCTCTGAGCGAAAGAGACAGGAGAGAGGTCCCAAGTGGGTGGTCCCAGGAAGCTGTCTCTTCCAGGGACTTTTATGGAGGAAAACCATGTGGTAAGATGGGTCTAAGGTTGTGGAAAAGATATGGAAACTGGCTTAGGTGGGTATGAGGTGGGACAAAACTATGGTCAACCAATGAGATAACCAGCACCATTGCTCAGGTAAAATTGATTAAAATTAGGATCCAATGAGAAGGCAAGTCACATAGCAAGTGGGCAAGAATACTACCTACTGGGCTTGGGCTTATGACTCCTTCCAGGTTCTTTCAAGGTGACCAATTTAGCATATCAATCCCCGATGCCCACCCTTAAGGAAGTATGTAGTTGCTTCTGTTTACTCTTGTCTTGAGATCTGGCCCAGAGTGGAAGAGTGTCTGTCTCTAGTTGGAAAGTCACCTTGTCTTCCATGTCGTCCTTGAGGGCCTGGCCCTGTCTGACTGCCTATCATATTTCTCTCTCATTCAGCTGCCTGCAACACTAGCACTTTCCTGCCTGGCTGGTTCATTTGTTCTCTGGATTGTTTTATTACTGCTGAATTTGAAGAATTTTCTTGTATGTACTTACGTAGCAGTCCCTAACCTGACACACCTTCCACATATTTTCTCCTAACCTAGGATTTATCTTCTCAATCTCACAGTGATACAGGGAGAATGACTGATCAGGTGGATGACTTCCAGATGATACAGGGGAACAATGATCTCCCAGTCGGAAAGGTACTGGGATGAGTTCTGGTTCTCTAAAACCGAAGAATGAATTTGAGGAACATACAGAGGTTACGAGCAGAATAGATTTACTGGGGGGAAAGAAAGCTCCTGTCAGAGAGAGAGACAGGAGGGGGAGCCCTGAGCGAGTGGTCCCTGGGAAACTATCTCTTCCAGGAACTTTTATAGAGGAAAACCATGCAGTTAGGCATATTTAAAGTCATAGAGAACATGGGAACCTGCTTGGGTGGGCATGAGGTGGGTCTCGCTATGCAGTTCAGGCTGACCTTGAGCTCATGTTCATAGACCAGGCTGGTCTCAAACTCTAACTGATCCTCCTGCCTCAGCCTGCCAAGTGCTGGGATTAGATGCATGAACCACCACACCCACCTCTGGGCTCTTTAAAGGTGATTGATACCTATGTAGAATATCAATCCCTGATGCCCATCCCTAAGGAAGTATGGAGCTGTATGTTTCCTCTTTTGTCTTGAGGTCTGGCTAGTAGGGAAGTGTCTGTCTCTTCCAAGTTGCAAAGTCACCTTGTCTTTCATATTGTCCTTGAGGGCCTGACCCTGTCTAACTGCCTATAGTATTTCTATCTTGGTTGCCTACAATAATGTCAGTGTTTCCAGCACTTGGGATGCTGAGGCCTGAGGACTGGTGTGAGTTTGAGACCAGCCTAGGCTACAAAAGTGAGCTCAATGCCAGCCTAAACTGCATAGCGAGACACTATCTCAAAATAATAATAATAATAATAATAATAATAATAATAATAAAATAATAATAATAGTGTCTTTTCCTCAATGGAAGGTTTTATTTTACTGAAGTCTTAGTTATCAAATTTTATTTTTTAATTTATTTATTTATTTACTTGTTTGCTTGTTGTGTTTGTTTCTTTATTTATTTATTTTTGTGGCTGGCTCAGCCTGCCCTGGTGGTGGGGCTGGCGCAGCATGTGGTGCCGGGGATCGAACCACAGTCCCTACAGTTGCCTGAGCTTTCCTAAGCAGGCACTTTATACCACTGAACCATCTCGCCGGCCCCAAGTTTTCCAATTCTTAAACCAGGAATGTATCTCCATTTATTTAGTTCTTCTTTGATATTTTCACCTTTTAATTTTGCTTAAATAGATCTTATCCAAAAGTAGCTAAACAAATCTAAAGAGTTCATTTTGAGGAATTGTTTATGTAAATAATGATGTATTTTAATTTCAAATTATACTTCTTTATTGCTGACATATAGGCAAATGGTTGACTTTTGTATATTTATATGCTATCATGTTACTGTAATTACTGATTAGTTTCAAGTTTTTGTTAATTCATAT